>JANPWX010019351.1:585642-607951 GCA_024734555.1 Trochalopteron elliotii | reverse complement strand
TTGGGGGGGAAGGGGGGGAGGGTCAAGGGGGAGCGGGGTGGGGGATTGTGGACTGAAGAAAAAAACACTGAAAGATATCTTCATTTTCTTTGGAAATAAAATACAATACTGTCTCTCTTCTCTGAACCATAACCATTGGAAGGGTTGATGTTTTGATGAACGGTCAACTATGACAATAAAACTGAGATATTTGATATCAAAAACTCTAACAAAGTATTCTCAGATTTCAGATACTTGTCTTGCTTGGATTCTGAAAGAAATTTTTTTCACAGCTAAAGCAAAGTGACAAAAAATATATATATCTTTATCTTACACACTGTATATATTAGAACAAAATCATGTATCTGTTCAGAATAATTTTTTCAAAAAGCAATGTTCCCTGAATGATGGAGCCATTCAGAAAAAGCAATCAGAAACCACTACACTTATTATATAATTCTTTTTTTATTACTTATTATGCACAGATTTAAATGCTGTCTGTAGGTGTGCTGGGTCCTTCACATCCATCAAAACTGAAGTTAAACATACTAATTATGTGTCAGAGTTCAGGAGGTAAAAATAACAGCATTATTAGTTGAAGGAGTGAATCCATTATAATGTCTAATTTGGGAATTATTTTAACACTGGGAGTTTGCAAAGTGCATTTGAATATTTTATATTTCTTATCATCTATAGGAAAGATTAGGAAACAATGGAGTATAAAGCAGAGAGGAGGAAAATTGTGCAAAGCAGCCTTTAAAAGAAAAGAAAGTCTTCAAGTCGTAATGATGTGTAGGAGGCAGGGAAGCGACACACACACACACACACACACACGGGGATCATGCAGCAACAGCCCACTTTATTGAGGCCTCTTACCTGGGCTGCTCTCCAATGGGCCTCACTGGTAGGGTTACATAATTAAGGTAATTATATAATCAATCACATTTCAGTTACAAAGTTGGAATTATTTATTACTTTTTTTATACCACAATTCCTCTTTCTTGTTTTTAAATACAAAAGCAGTGTCTGTCCTCCTCTGCCGAGCCCTTGCAGACAAGACAGCATTTGCACGGCATTGTGTAAAAACCTCAACCTAGGCCTTGATAAGCTTGAATGAGACCTTCAACTCAACTTGACAGGCCTGGCCCCCTTTTAGTTATTGGTGTATCCCATATACCTTTGAAGTTGTAACATTCAGTCCCAGGAGATGTCGGGCGGGGCTGCCAGTGCTACAAGTTATCAAATTGGTAAGCTGAAGGTCTATAGCCTAAAGGTTACAAACTTACAACTTAACTCTAAAAAAACAGGAAGCATTTCAACTCTCAAAACTGTGGGAAAAAACAACCAACAAGAAAAACAATCTGCCTCGAAACCTTCAAGTCAAGTTCTTACATTTAAATATGTAAAAAACCTTTATGTCTATAAATAGATTAAGTCCTTAAATAGACGTGTCATCTCAGAAATTCCAGTTCTTGATGTGGCAGGTGTGCAAATTGTTTAAGTCACTGGTCCTCGACATCTGCTGTAGCATCATCGTGAGGATGTTGTCTCTGGTCCTAAGCATGATGTAGGCAGGGCAGGACAGACACACCTGGCAGGTATCTACTGTATTCCAGTGTCCATAGAAACAATTCATTTTCCCACACTGGCTACAGGTTGTATTCCTTTGAATTGTGCCCAGTAGTGTAAACTTACGGGACACTGGCTTTTAGGTGGCCTGGTTGTTCACATCTGTACCACAGGGATGTCACTTACACAGCTGCTGTCATGGATTCTGCTAACAAGGACATGTTGTGGGCATTGGATCCAACCTTGGCACATGCATTTATCATCTCATCCAAGGATGGGTTCTCATTTGGCAGCAGTTCTAAGACCCTTCAACAGTCCTCATTAGCATTTTCCTTGGCCAATTGTAAAATTATTTGGTTTCTGACCTTGATGTTTATAATTTATTTCTGCATTGGAGCTCATTAATTTCCTGTCTGATCTTTAAGTCGGTCTGGGTTGGATTTGCTGTGTTTGTTATTTTAAGCAATGCTTGCATCCCCAAATCCTTTACTTGTGCCAGCACTAGTGGATGCAGTCTGGCTTGGAGCTGAGGACAAGCTAATGGTGGTAGTCCTAAAAGCTGAGAGACCCCTACCTCATAATGTGGGTCTTCTTGAGGAACATTTAGGTTTCTTTGCTCCTGTTTTTCTGCACCAGATCTCCATGCTGACTTAAAAACCATATACTGGACTGTTGTAAACATTAGTTTGGCAAGCTGTTTAATCTCCTGTTGTTAAAAACTACACAATGTTGGCTACAGCTGGTGAGCTCAGGCTGTACTTGGCTGCAGACTGACTCAGTTGGGAAAGAACTGGCCACTGAAAAGATGTGTAATTGTCTGGTGCCTTTCCACTACCCCTTATTACCCGGTATGCTTCAGTTGTGCCATACTCAGGTTCTCTACTTCCCGATAATGGCACATCAATCACTTCTGCAGCTTCATAATCCCCACTTGTTATTGCTGCTAGCTTTAACTGGTGCCAGACGCTGATGGGATTGGACACGGCTGTTGGTAGTGTACTGATGATGGCTTTGTCTCGGAGGTCTGCAGAAAAATGGTGTCTTTGTCGTTCGGTGGCCCTAGCCGGTGGGTATTCCACGGGTACCTCCAGCTCCGGCATCAGCAGTGCGCACATGGCGGCAGAAGCTTTCGACCCTGCAGTCCGCCCCTGCTTCCAGGCATAATGTTCGCTGACTATCCAGGCACCCACACTGATGTATTTCTAGGATCTGTCCACAAATCAGCTCCAGCACTAGGTACAACTCTTCCACTGTCAGGTTCTTCTTCGGGGCAGGCAGGCTCAGCTCGGGGGCATCCCGCTGTCCGTACGTCCTGGCACGGGGTGACAAAGCGGGGTGACAACTCTAGCGGCTGCAGAGTAGTCTGCTAGCGAGGTGTCCCAGCACAGCCCAGCGGCTCGGTCCCGCGCTGTCGTTTTACTTCCCCGTGTGCCTGGGGCGGCAGCCGCACCTCCCGCCGATGCCCGCTACACCTCACCCAATCCGGCAGGCGTCCGCGGTGCTCCCTCTGCTGCCCTCGCGTTCCGTTCTGTCGATGGTTGCTTCAGCAGGTCCGTGATGAGTCTCCTTGGCTTAATAATGCCAATGGCAGCCTCATCTCCAATGGACGCTGCTGGAAGTATGAGCCTGCCAGCCCCGTCCCACGTTTTAAAATCTAAAGTAACCCCTTCAGCGATGTCCAGCTCATGGCTTTTGCATCACATTAGCAGGACAATTAAAGCCCGGTTGTCATACCTTATACTCATTTCTAGTAGCATGAATGTCCATATTTAGAGGATAGGCTCCTCTGGCATAAAGCTCCAGGCTCCCACCCTGGCAACTCCTTCTTAAATCCCCTGAGAAGGAGGGGGGGTCTGGGTCCAGACATAGCTCTCCTCAGTCGCCTTCTGCAGTTCTACATGCCACAGGTAGCAGCTCTACATGCTGCCTTTGCTGGGACTCCACAGCTCTACATGCTGTAAGTAGCAGTTCAGCATGCTGCTTTCCTGCTTCCTCTGCTCTACACACAAAGGTCATGCAGCAACAGCCCACTTTATTGAGACCTCTTCTCCTGACAGATTAGAACCTATGGATTAGAATTAACTGCACGGGCAGTTAATCTTCGTTGGTCAAGCTATTTGCCACCCAGCCAACCAGCCAATAGCAGCCTGAATCCCCAATGGCCTGGGCCTAAACAAATAAGAATTTTTTACTTGGCCAAGAGGCTTTCCTTTCTATTAGGATAGCTTTACCTGCATTGTTATGCCCAAGAAATGCTTTGGAGTAAAACAATAGCTCAAATAAATGAACTTTATTCTAGTTTATGGATATATTACAGGCTTTTGTAGGAGGTTGCTTGGTCTGCAATGGTGCAAAACAACTCAATAAATGCCCTATTTGCAAAGGGCATTCATGAATGAAGAAGGGGAAGTCATGCTCTTTTGATATTAAATAATGCCAAAACCAGTCTGACTCACCAATCCCAAAGTTAAACATCCTGATAGTGAGGTGAAGATGTGGTAGACATTATAAAGCACCCAATTTAAGGAAAAAACAAGTGGTACTAATAACTTGCCTATAGCTACAGAACTGGCACAGCTGATCTGGAGGCATCTGACTGACAATCAATCATTTTATACTATAAAACCCAGTCCTGCATTGTGACAGCTACAGCTGGTCTGAAGCTGTGCAGATAAATTTGTCCATAACAAAACCCCGACTCAACCACCCCAATTTTTTAAAGAGTAGATGTAAACAAGTCCCCGGATGAGATAATGATAGGTTGGATTTGAACTCAAGCAGGGGACCCCGGCCTGAATTCAGTCCTGAATGCAGACATCTGATTGGCCAGTGAGCTGGGCGGTGCTGAGACCCCGACCAAACAGGCATTCAAGCGCAGTAATTCTGGATCCCCAAAAAAGGGGGTGTCCATCAATAAACTTTGGCTGTTGTTGCGTGCCCTTAGGTGTGTTCAGTCATGTTCCTGTCTCCAAAACTGCAACCAAACATAATACTGTATTTTAACACCAGCGTCTTCTAACAAATTGTTTCTTAGAGTGTGTGTGGAGATTCCTCCCTTGACTGTGGACACCCCCCCAAGGTTAGTACTCAAGCCTAAGTGAATGAGATTTGCCCACAGTTGTTGGTATGAGTGAGTAACATCAACATCTATTTAATGATTGCTTTTGTTGGTTCTATTGCAATTGCTTTAATATACTTTTTAAAATATTGCTTCAAAACAGTGCACTATACTAGTAGTTATAGCTCCTATACTGCGTAGTAAAAAATTCTGAATAATTCCTCTTGTCTAATCATTATCTTAATAAATCATATATATTTGTGTAAATATATCTGGTTTGCCATCCTTAATCATGCAGGACAAAATTGTATAAAGGTTCAATTACATCTGTATAATCCTTTAAACATAAACCACTGACAAACTCTGGTGCTAGGATTAGATACTGCTGCACCTTGACTCCTCCCTGTGAAGGAGTTTACAAAGCAAGGGAGTCCTTTCTTCACCTCATGACTCAGTGGAAGACATTCTCTAATAAACTTTTTCTGAATCTCCCATTCTCTCCAGGACAGCTACCGTCTGGAAATCTTGCCTCGTACCACTGAGGAAAGAAATTGCTTTTTTATGTAAGACAAGAGTCAGTAACAAGATGGAAATATCTTTTAGAATGGGAAGACTGGAGTCAATATGATACAAGTACTGGCAAGGCAGGTGGAGCTCCCAGCCAACAGCACAACACATGCACAGCAACACTTGGGAATGTGCCGGGAAAGTACCTTTCTTTTCTGATGACATTTTACACGTGATACAAAAACTCTTCACAGCTGCATTCACAGAAGATTTTTAAGTAAAAGGCAAGGAGCTGCCAGTATTGGGTACTGGTAATCTGTCTTAAAATGGAGTGCCAGTGGAAAATGTGCTTTTTCAGCCCATTTCATTTACATAGAACTGGAGTGAAGAAAAGATGCAGAAAAATAAGCAAGTAATAAAGAGCCTTAGTAGCAAGGATAGGCAGGGAAACAACTTCAGCTCCAAAAACTTGGGCTAAATTTACAGTTAAACTACTGAGATTAAAGGGGAAGGAATGACCGTGAGCAAAGGAATGTTTTAAGTTTCAGAGAAATTTCAGAGAAGGGATGACTCCTTGGCCATACAGTGTAAATACCAAGAGCAGCCTGGATGCCTAAGACATTTGCCACAAAAAGATAAGATATAAAGAAAATACACTCTTTTTCTCCCATTCTTGCACAAAGGGTGGGGAAATGGGTACACATATCAGAATGCACAGTACAGGCCAACACAGACTTAACATATAATATTTCAGGTTCCTGCTTGGATGTGGTAAGGCCCTTCATAATCAACTTTCACTTATGCTGAGGAAAAGAGGAAGCCTGAGGACACCAGTAGTTTCTTAAAAATATGTAAACAGCAGACAAGTGACTCAGTGAGCCATTAAGCAAACGATCCTAGATTTTTTCCTATTTGTATTTCCCATATGCTTGAGAAGGCAGCATCACAGTGATGCTCATGATGACAGCTTCTGCTCTGCATTTTTTTAACAGGATTGGACTCAGATTGTTTATAACTCAGAGTTCTGGTTATGATCAGACATGACCTGTAGGAACACAGCAAGTGACAAACCTCCATGTCTTAATATCACTTCAGAACCTCAGCTAATCTCTGGCTGGAGATTCTGAATAATCAGATTTATCTGCTGATAGTTCCAAAGGGCCAGAGCAAGTGTAAAATTTCATTTCAGACTCTTTATCTCTTATGTACTCAAGCTGTTTCATTTTTAATGTAAAATCTGCAATTGGTTTTGTGTAATTAGTCTCCTTTTCCTCTCAGCAGTCCCAGCCAACAAGGGCACCACATGAAAGCCAACAGATGAAAATAATAATGTGAAGTGGCTGCAACTTTCTGTTTATCATGTGAATAGAATCACCCCTGGCCACAGTAAGCAGGGCCTTCACAGGAGGACATAAAGAACACACATTCACACACAGCTTTGTGTCAGTGTGCTATGAGCTGTGCAGAAACTGAATGGAAATAATTGCATCATATGTGTAAAAAGAGCAGCAAATCTGGGAATTATGCAGATTACTACAAGTTTCTCAGCCATAACTTCAGGACAAGTAGGGAAAATAGGCAAGTTTATGAGGCAATTATCCTCTGTAGATTAAGAAATTTTAAAATCAAAATGAATTCCCCCATCATCATCCCTCTATGGGAAATCATACTCAGATCAAGAAAATGTTTATGCAGCAAACACAGCCAGCAGATAGAAAACTGATTTGGTTCAGACTACAGCAGTCAAAAAAGTGGATCAAGGTGGCCTGCAACCAATGTAGCTGAAACATAAGATGTTGAGAATTGTGGATCAATATTCTACTGGACATCAACATGGCCCAAACCATTTTAGGATCCTATTGTTTTATCATGCTTGACACCCTCTTCTTAAACTTGAATCAGCGTACCTGAACCAGCACTGGTTATGTTTTCTGCTTTGTTCTGCTGCATTGCATAATTCTCAAATTAATACCAACAAGGTCAGGTTCCACCAAGGAAAGTCCTTGCCACCTCTTTGCATCAGCACAATGACAGATAAAATACATGGAGGTGGCTGGGGCTAACCCCTCCTTATGCACCGCAAGAGGATATAAACTTTCTACTGTGGTGTAGTTCAAAGGCCATCACAAGCTCAATACAGCAATGAGGGAAAAACAGACCTAAAAACACACTTCAAAAGGTATAACAGAGCACAGGATTCTGCATGCACAGTCATTCCCTGACTACAGGTGTCAAGTTTGTGGTGTATCTTCGTTGAAGACTATAGAAGGTGGGTGGTTGTAAAAGTCCTTTATTGCATGGCTAAATCAGCCTCATGAATGTGAAGTTGTTACAGTTCATGCCAGTATGCAGAAAGCCTTCTAGCATAAAGTCCCCAAGTCCAAAACAGAAGTGGCAGCATCTTATGAGCAGCAGCAGTAGTAACAGCAGCAACAGCAGCATCTGTGGTCTGTGTTCTGTGTCTGTGTTGGCATTCTCAAAGCAGTGCATTTTATTCTATTTTTAGCCAGTCAGGTACAAACACGATTTTTCTTGTTGGACCTATCCTAACCTAATATTGATGTGCAAAAGTAGTCATAATTTCTTACATAAATTCTATATATGTAACTCTATCTATTCTATCTAGGAATGCTAGGAAAGCTACACTATGTTTTCATGATGTCTAGGGCTTAGTTAACTTTGTAAAAGGTGAAGTTACTGAACCTTAAACTAGGCTTTGGGGCTTTTTCTTACTAACTACTGCAGTCTCTTATTTGCTTAAGGCACTTAAAATATTCTCTACTTATTTAAAACTAAACTTGTGTTTCTACCTCATGTCTGTGTGGGTTTATGTATTTTAGTTTCTCTGAAGGTTTTAGGGAATTCAGCTCTCAAATTTCTGAACCCCTCTGGCCCTGTGTGGATGGGGTGCAGAGGGATTTGTATTCTGACATACAGGGACAATGAAATCCTTACATTTATTTGCCCACATAGATATTAACACGATAGATAGGAATCTGATGCACAAGTGTCACTGAACAGAGGCCAGTCTTCTATTGGATCTCTATTTCTCGAATGACGCAAACAGATTTCTGCTTCAGATTCAAATGTTGACCCTAAAAAATGAGTTGAAAGAGAGAAATATTGAATGAGAGAAAGAGAGAAATAATATATACTTCTTCCAAAGAAGTCTGTATTATGTTTTCTGGGGACTTGAGAATCCATCCACAATTACTTCCTCAAGCAGCAGAAGAAAGTGTCAGGAAATAACTGATATTTGAAAATATATCATCATCACTAGGCATACATACGCCAATGACAAACCAACCAACCAAGAAATCTTGTCTCTTACACTAAGGTTCTGAAAGGATTTACAAAGTATGGTTTATTCACAGAGAAACATCAAAGGACATTCCAGCTTTTTCCACTAAAGTCCCTTTGATGACTAACCAAGAAAAATTTTAAGTAATTTACAGATACAAAAATTCCTAAAAAAACCTTTTTTGTGTGTCTGACTAAAAGTTAACGATGTTTATGGGTGAATAATCAGGCTGGCATACTGACCTTCATTTTATTTCAGGAAAAATACTACTTTTGTCAACATGTCTGAAAAGGTTGGAAAATTATTGTTCAAATCATATACAGCAATAGCTTTCTCCAGTCTTGTTAATAAATGATAGTTGTTTGAAAGGAGAAGAAGAATAGGAAAAAAGCCCTATTTTCTTTCTGCATAAGTACATAGACTAATATGTTGCTAAAATAAAAGTAAAACCTTTGTATATCTTGGTTAATTAA
Source organism: Trochalopteron elliotii (assembly GCA_024734555.1). NCBI lineage: Eukaryota > Metazoa > Chordata > Aves > Passeriformes > Leiothrichidae > Trochalopteron > Trochalopteron elliotii. Next base: position 599,064 of record JANPWX010019351.1, on the reverse strand, counting down.
CACTGTCTTTGTTCTTTATTAAAAATACATGCTTAATGTAAGGATAATCTATGTGCTATGACAGTATCAACTGACTTGAATGAAAATGTTGAATGTACATTTCAGAAGCCATTTCATTCTCCTGGGGAAAAAAACAAAACAATCTAAAATCTCTAAACTAAACTAAAATTGAAAGTAAAATCTCTATATTTTAACTTTTTAAACTCAATAGATTTAAATTTCTTCAAGTGTTTGTTAGCATTGTCTTTTTACTTTCACTGAGAAACCCTGAGGATCTGATGATTCTTTACTTATTTGTAGCACACGCTCACATTTATGCAAATAGAGAAAAAATCCAGCAGCATCCTCAAAAAAAATGCCCAAAAAACCAAACCACAGATCTGACTCAATCCACAAAGGAACAGTCACAGACCTTTTAATGCATTCTTCACAAGGAAACAAAATCAAGGAGCAATAATTTCAACAAAACTTTGCAATACAATTGCCTTGAAAAGACTACAAATATTTCTTGCAAAATGAATGCTGTCCATTCCTGTTAGCCTTTTCAACCTCTGTTTAGTTCCCAGAAATTACCAGTAAGGAAAACAAAGCAGAGCCAATCATACAGTTGTATAAACCACTGCACTGTGGGAGCTAGGAGCCTTGCATTTAAAATAAGTCTTACGCATTATTCATATACTATGTATTTTTATGTAAATTATGGAAAGGAGAAGAGTATACAAAAGCAGAATAAGAAATAAAACAGTGATGTTAAAAATATGAGCAGGGAGATATATACGTAGAGAGAGAGAGAAAGAGAGAGAGAAAGAGAGAGATATGTATATATATATGTATTTATGTATATGTATATATGTATATATTACAAAAATCAAAATATAAATAACCCTTCTAGGCCTCCTAGTTAAAAGAGTGCAGACACATGCCATATCTTGCATAAAAAACATACTTCCTGGCTTCCAGGACCAGACGTATTTTTCAACATTTATATAGGAGAAAGTATATAAATACAAAACAAGGTATATTAGCCTTTCAGTCATTCAGAAAGGCATTGATAAGGTTTGGTAGTGCTATTTCTGGAGAAGATATATATATTTAAAACTACATAAAGGAATATGCAGGAACAGTCACCTGCAAATTTACCAAAATCAAAAAAATCTTAAACTTACTCTTTCCAACAAACCCAGAACATCTCCAGGTAAAAGCTGCTTTTTCTGTCTATTTCCACTTGCCATTGTCAAGGTACATAACCCATCTTCTGAAAGGAAGAGTTTTAGAAAAGATCACATTCAGTACACAAATGCAGGCAAGGATTAAAATATTAATTTCATTCAGACATTTTGAGCGACAAAAGGAGGGGGAGCATTTACATAAAAGGCCTTTCTTCTTTGATGTCAACTCTGCAGCCCACTGCAGCTGAGTAGCACACATGGCAGAAATACATTGATGCTCTCGTATTTACATATTTGCATGCATAACATAGTATCTTCCTTCTAAGCCTTTTAAAATTTACATTATATTATATCAAAATACATACATAACTTACATGCTGTCTATCATATACGTTAAGCAAAATAAATGAATATAACACATAATATATTAAGTGAATGTTACATTACATAAATCATTCTCCTTTTCATTCTTTAAATAAAACTATTGCTTCTCTTAAGCTCTTAGGAGTATAGCTTAGTGAATGACTACAGCTACAGAATTACACATTTAGCATGATCAGGAAACTGTTTTTCTCATTTGTATTGCAATTTTCCCTCAATACTTTATAACAAAACCTCTTTTCAGAATACTGCAGATTTGTTACTTGCACCTCAAATAATCTCAATAATCTCTTGCAACTCAAATAATCTAAGTTCCTTTAAAAACATGGGCATTTTGAGTAATGAGTTATTCCACACAAACCAGAGGCAGAACAAGAAACTTAGGTTCAAGATGACTTACATGAAAAGTAGAGTTTTGAGAGTCATTTTTCCACTGTAGCATAGTGCTGATTTTTGAAAGTTAATATCAGGCTTACAATGTGACAATATCTCCAAAAATCTAATGTTGAGCTTATTTTAGCATGTAGAGAATACTGTGGGATGCAGTTGAACTCATAATCATGCAGGATGAAGAAACACTTGGCAAATAACTGCCTTCTGATGACAAACATCTCTCTCCAAAACATGGCTCCATACACTTTTTTTCCTACTTGTGCTTGTAGATGAAGAACCTTTACATCACCATTTTCCTAGAAGTCTATTAAAGAGATCACTTGAGAATGCCCATAATGAAACACACAAGTAGAAGTCTGGGTTGTTAGCTGTGCATTAGCATAAAGAGTCCCTTACGGAAGAAGGACCTGTATCACTATGTCAATTTTCATGTTTCAGGGCTGCAGACAGAAATGCTCAATGCCATTAAGTCTGAGAATAGAGCACTGTAATTAGTTTTTACTGCTAACCCAGTGGCAAGCAGAATCCACTCAAAAGACTCTTCCAGAGAAGAATCTTCTGCCTTCAGACCTCTCTGAAAAGACTTTGTGTCTTTGAGGAACATGTTGTACCAAACAAGTCTTGATCCCAGACAGTAATTATTTGATACAAGCATCTTACAATATTTCAATGACACAGTACTCAACATCTCTGGTCCTAGGGTATAAAATGGTTGGCTACAGACTTTCCCTGGTATTTCCCGCATGTAATATACAGAAACATCAAATCTATCTACTTCAGATGTGTGATATTGTGCAATATATTGTCTAATGTAACATAGAAGATTAGCATATACACCTTTCTGATAACACTGTGACTATTAAAGGACCTATTAAGTAAGGAGACCAAACTATATTATGCATTTTTAGGAAGAAACATGGATCTTTAATCCCCTGCTGGGGCTGACCTGAGAAAAAGAAACACAGTAAAAGTTTTCTTTTGACTAGAGTGTGCAAAATTTCTTTAACAAAAATAATCAGTGTAACCCTTTAAAAGGTATAAAGTCCATACTGATGTCCTGGAATTTTTCAGCCTTTGTTCTTCTTACTGAGTTTAGTTAATTACTATTTTAGTTAATGATTGTTTCTTTTATGTTTCTGAAAATAATCTCTTGAGTAGCAACATTAGCATACTCATCATTGTTCAAAAGGGCAGTCTTCTGTCTTCGAATATAACACCCTACCTAGTGCTGAACATCCCCACTGAAAACATTATGATCTGTCAAATTAAAAACAGAAGTTGCTCTTTCCAAAAAGTCTCCCTGGTATCCAGTCTGTAGCTTTGGAAGACTGCAATAGTTGACTACAAAGCAGAGACATATAAATTAATGATACTTAGTACAGAAATAATGTAACAATTACTGTGCAACGGTCCTCTTTCAATTTACGGTGAGTTTAGTTCCAGTGACTACTCTTCAGAGGCAGACATCTCAGAGGATGGTTATTAGTATAAGGCACACTCTCTGGGGCTGTATGGGCCTCAACAGTTCTCTAATATAATTATCTCCATACTCACTAGAAAGTGATGTAATCTAAAAGTACCTGGACAGGTATTCTACACACAACTTCACATCTTCATTTTCAAAAGGTTTGTAGAAGTACCAGTCTTGGAAGTTTTATTTGGACTACTCCAAGATACGCTCTCAGTGCAGAATGACTATGGAGTCTCCAATGCTGCTCTTTCAGGTGCCCAAATGGGGTGGCAAAGCAAGGCACTATAAAAATATAAATGCTAGACAGTGGGACACCTTGGCACCTGTCACTTGAAACTCTTGATGACCTAGCCAGCTCAAGTAAAAAGGATTGCCATCTTGTTGTAGTTACAGGAAAAAGGGAGCCACTATGAGTATAATCAAACCATGTACTCTACTTTCATCTACATCATTAACTGTTGACAGCAGGTCATTTGCAACAGCTGCCTGGTACACACTCCACCCCTCAGACTATGAGCTGGGTGTTTGAGATAAGGCAAAAAAAGAGCCAACTCTGAGAGGCAGGATAATGACTCAGCCCCAGTATTTGTTGAAGTGGCCACAACATACAGAGGGAGGCCATAAAACTCCAGAAGGTTCTTCTTTATTGTGGCAGCATACTGTCTTTTATACATTCCTTAACAAAGTTTATACTTATTTATTGGTTACAATAAATCAACACAGTGTTCATTGGTACAAAGCAGTCTCCACCACTATTTTCAGTTAAGCATTCACAAAACTTTTCTAAAAATACTTTTTCTAGATGTAAATTTCTTCTGCTTGTCTTTTCCTTCTTCTCAGTTTCCATGTCAACGGCTTTGGTAAAATTCCTTTCAGGGTTAAACACAAATCTCATTAATCAACTCTTCCTGGCACACAGACCAGCTGTCAGCCCCTTCCACAGTTTCCTCTGAGGATGCACAGTCACACCCCTTTTGAGGTGGTCATCCCAGTTAATGGGCCATCAAAAACTCAGGGCTACAATGATCATCAAGGGCTCTAAAAATACCCTATGACTCACAGGATTACATGATTCCATTGTGAAACTCCCTGCCACGGGGGAGGTACCGTCTGAATCTGACCACAAATAATCTTGTCATTTGAGGACTTGGCACGCCACTGCCACTGAACATCCATAGGTGGACCCGAACTTCCACAGGAGGACCTGACCTTTCCACAGGACAACTGCTTTCAACAAGACCACAACCATTACTCCAATGGGAATGTAACCACTGTTTAAGTGGACTGTGACCACCACCCTGACCAATAGGGTGTCAGGTTGTACTCTGACTTTGTTGGTTTAAGCCAGTGTTTCTGTACTATTGCATTTATTGGAAGCAATCAAGTTGGAAATGAAGCAGTGTGACACACAAGACTTCAGAAACATCAGACAATCCCACTATAAATTCTACTGGCACCAATAAATAAATGCTGCCACTTACAGATCAAAGGCAGCACAGCAACTGTTGTGTGTTCGCTGAATATCTCTAAAAATATTTGGCTTTCTTTTTAATGGGATTAGAACTGGGAATTCCAAGATGATAACAAGACAATAATTTCTCAAATAAACTAAAGGAACATGCTTTTCAGTTTATCATGGGAAGACACACATATTTTCAATTAGACTGCCGAGATTTTTTTGAACAATAAATTGTATAGTGAAAATGATATAGGGAACTTATAACTAAATTTAAACAGATTATAATTTACTGTGTAATCAAGTGTGTTAGAAACAGATAATCCTTTGCCATACAAAAACAGGACCTTGCTCATTTGTTTTAGACTGATAAGAAGAAACCAGTGCTCAAAAAACTGGAAAAGGCTAGATTTGCAGTTTAGGCTATTCCCAGGAGCCTTGGAGGACAGTGAGAGACCAAGAGAGCCTGTGCACAGACGGATTTCATCCAGTGGACACCTGAGGAAGATGGTGTTACTTCATTACTTCATGCAGCGACCCCCGCCCGAGACCACCAGCAGATAATGCATAAGAGCAGACCGACAAAAGCTGATCAACGTATGAAGGGACAGTAGGCGGGGATAGGTTCTGAATACGTATAGGCATATTGATGTTCAAACTTTCATCAATATGTATGAGTTTTAGTGTATTTGAACAAGACTACCTGCTCTGTTCGGTGCCCACATGTCTTTGGTGGAGTTAGGAGTTTTCCCCTGTGTGCCCGGCTGCCGAGTAAAGCACAGCCACTTCATAACCTTCGGTGGTGGAGTCTTTGCTCCTCTTTAAAAGGATAAAAGTCTTCAGAAACTGGATACTCTGAGCAAACAGTGTGTATGTACATTATCTCATGTTGTTATGTAAACAGCATAACCATAATAAAAGCTTCATCCTGCACTGAAACATTGTGATGAAATCACAAGGTTTTGTACAGAAGTGAGTGTCCTGTTTGAAATACGTTGATATTTTTATACAAAACAGTGGCTTTAGGATTGATTCCAAATCATGCTTTAGGAAAGTATCCTTGAATGCTCTAATACTGATGCCATGTCAAGAATAAAAACACATAAAATTTATGTCTTAAAATACCAGAATAAATCCATGGTAGATCATAAGTTTCTCTATGACTTCTATGTCAATTTCAAAAAAAAAATCATAAATGGCTTTTGTTGGAAGCAACCTAAACAATCGTGTGTTTCCAAAACCTGTTCCATTAGATCAAGTTGCTCAGAGCAACAAAATGTTTTCCAGAGACATAAACAAAACAGATTAAATGGGAATGTGATTCTGGATTCCATGGACACAGAAATTTGAGACACAATGTGCTATTTTGGCACTGGATACTAGATTATATTTGTTGGTTTATAATTGATAGCAAACAGGTGTTAGTATTGGCCTATATAACTGAGATGACAGAGATCACTAATGTGCTTCTAGCAGTAGTCAAGAAGGATGGAGAACTGTGAATACAAAACAAATCTAAAAGTTACTTTTAGATAATGTCACTGTGTAATCTTCCTAAATTTCCCAAGTAAATTACCCAGGTGCCTCAGCTGCTAGATATTCACAGTCTCGTGATATAACAACATGGACAAAAGCAGCAAGGATGGAGCAAGAAGAGTGTTTGTGGTCCTTTGAGAAGGTAGGACAAACATGGCAATCATAACCACACCCTTCTGACTGCCACCACCATTGCTACTGAGGATGAAAGATCTAGTGTTTAGGCAATGGTGTAAGGTAGAAGCCAATCAAAAATTAGGGAACACAGTCATTTTCAGCTGGAGGATCCCAACAGTACTTTAAGGACATGTGCTTTTGCCTAAACTGAAAAGAATTTTGAAGACTAAAATTTATTCCTCCTGGATTTTCTGGCATACCACCTGAATTCACAATGACTCTTCACAGTTCAATGTTTTGGGGATAAATTTTAATACAAAGATGGCATGTACCACAGTTCTGTATTAAATAATTAATAAAACAAACAAACAAACATTAAATAATTAAATATTAAATATTAATGTTACATTTAAATATTTCATTAAATAATAACATTAAAGAATGTTATTTTTACAATATGTCCTGAATTTTATTAATTTTTTATAGTGCACATAACTGCACATGGAGGAAGGATGACCAGTAACACTTCTGTCCTGTCTTTCAACACACAAGAAGCAGCCCCATGTTTTAATTTCATATAAACCTGTTTTAATTTTAGGATAAAGATGAGTAGCTTCAATAAAATCAGCCTCTAACACCATAAACACAATCTAGACAGTTACAGAAGAGGAAAATAATTTTTTCCCTTTTATTGTTTTGCAGATTTTAAAGGGTGTTTTTTTGTGTCCAAGTAGCACCATAATAGAGATGTGACTCTGATTAACAGTATCAATAGTCCTGATTCCAGCCACTCCAAACGACAGCATCAGCATGGACTTGTGGGGGTGAAAGAAGGACCATGCAAGTTAAATTTTGAAACAAAACGTGAAAGCCAAAAACAAACCCACAAACAAACAAACAAACAAACAAACAAACAAAAATTTGTATGAAAGGGGAGTTGGTTGAAATCTGCTACACTTTAGTGTCCAATGCCATTTCAGATGCTGCAGGCTATCCTGATTCAGCAGGTGGAAAATGGTGCTTGGGAAGCCTGTTTCATTCTTTGTGTCCCTGGATGGGACAGCTGGGCTTCTGAGATCTCTTCAAGAGCGGGCAGGGATAAAATCTGGTCATGTAGAGCAAATGAAGGAAAGGAAATCTGTGTAGTTTGGGGAGTCTGGGAATAAATACTGGAGTCCGCGGTGTCATAGAAATGCTCCTAGAAAAGAAAATGTTTTTAGCATACCTAATTAACAGAACACTTAAAACAGCAGTTACGAAAAAACAGAATCATCTCATGACAGCAGAAATCACAACTTTTTTGATTGAAATTCAGTTTGTATCAGGCTTATAGTTTTGTTATACAGAACTTAAATTCTGTTAAGTTGTGCTCTATTCACAGTATCAATAAAACAAGTTCCATAACAATAACACTGAAAAACAGTTTTTTAAATCCTTCATGTGATAGATACTTACATGCAAGACACTGACCAGATTTTTCACTTTTTTTCCTTTTGAAAATAGAATAAAAAATGTGGAAAACATAGAATTTTAGTACAGTGAGAAAACATGAAGAGAATTTTTTTGAATATGCATGAATAGGCTACAATGCATTTGCTAATATAACTGTCATCTAACCTGTTTCTGCTGATTTTCAATAACACACAACAGCTGATATCTCCTCAGGTCTCTGACAGCCGAAATTTTTGCAGCAAGATCAGTTTGGAAAGTCAATTCCCTCTTTGGAAAAATTCTTATTTCACTGTTCTGTGAACTCACTAAACACTTGGCAGCAAGAGCAGAAGATAAAATACTTCAAAGACCATAGATTCATCCAACCATGGAATCATATTTAGGTTGCAAAATCCAGATTTTCCAAAACAATAAAGGACTGCAAAATATATGAAATTCCAGAGGAGAACAAACCCACTCATATCCCAGTAACTTGTAACCTGCATCACAGATACCTTTCCACAGGAAAAGAAAAACATCATTAGGTTTTGCTACATGATAAAGCTTGTACATTGTCACAGTCCGGCTCATTGCAGCTCTGAGTCTGGTCCAATCATGCGCACGTGGCAGAAATAGAGAGGTGGGAATGACAGAGTTGCTCAAGAAACAAAGAACTTTAATAGAGAAAATAACAAACCACGGAAACCAGACGATCTGAGGGACAACATCCAGAGACTCAGGAGCGTGGCAAACTTAACAACATATAGGAGTATCTGAGGGCAGGGGTCCAATCCCAAACATGGAACAGGAACATGACGTAATATATGACAGGTCCTGAACCAACTGAGAACCAGAACTAGAAATGTGGCATATTATGGAATGATTCTATTAGCATACTAACTTCTATCCTTTCAGTATCCCGCCTCCCACGGTCTCAGGTTGAAGCCTCCTGCATAAACCACCAAGGTTAAACCAGCATTCATCCCAGCTAGTTTGGTTGCCACAGTGCATCACTGAATGGTGGAGGGTGGTGTCACGGAGGAGCAGATTGTGACACTCCAAAGTCTGGCTCTCTAACAATACTGACCTTCCTGGTGTTCTCTTCTGCTGGTCCACCTCACAAATTATGTCCATGAGGGCAAAGCCTCTTGTACTCTGCCCAGCCACCAGCACAGATAGGAATTCTATGAACTTCTCATTCCTCAGCTTCTAGACTTCAAGAGAATAAGAGCTTCTCTAAAGGTCCAGACCAAATAACACATAAAAAGTTACTCCTATTACTTGGTTAAAAAGTACAGTTTTGAAAATATGGTCAATGAGTTCTTACTTGTTGTAGCTATGAAGGCTGAAAATCTCAAGCTTTCTGAATTGAAGGGTGCCAGCCCTCATTTGACCTGAGACCTTGGAAAAGACTTCCAAAATTGAGTGATAGCACAGAAGAAGTGAATGTGTAGTTTAGATAGTCTGGATAGTATTGTGTGGTCTCACAGGGTGAAAAACTTAGATTTGGGATTTTAGTGTATGTTGATATATGGGACCCTAGACGGAGAACTTTGGGTGTGGATTAGTTGTTTTTGTGCACCTTCTTCTTCCTTCTTCTTCACAAACCTGGGTGGTTTTCTCTAATTGGCTGAAAGATGCATTGCAGGTTTCAGGTGATCATAATTGGATTAGAAGCATAAATAATATAGATGTCAATTGTTTATTGGATAATTTGGACTTAAATAGCCTTGAATAGACACCATTTTACCTCACTTTCTTGACTTAACAGAGAGACCTCACTCACAACCTCACATCTCATGAGTTTGTAATAGATAAGGATAATAAATTTCAGAGTAAGACTTCAAAAACAATGTCTCCTGAGTTTTATTCACCCTGACCTTGATGCAGGAAAGGGCCAGGAATTCCAACATTTACTCATTTTTTGGATACCAAAGCACAACACAGCATCGTATGTACTGAACCCCCCTAGTCTGAGACTAACAGGGATAATCAACAAACACACACAAAAGAACTTTCATTCATCAGTAGACAAGACACAAAGCTGAAAATTTGAGGATGCAAATGATTTTCCTGCCTCTGAATCCCATGCAGTCTCTGGGTACCCTGGACTGTACTAAATGAAGGATGCTCAGCAGGACAAGCAATGTGATTCTCCCCAGCTACCTCAGCAAACTGTACATTTCTCCCTAAGGCACTGAGCAGAAATGGTTCAAGACATACCCGCAGCTTTCCATTGCTTGCTTGAGGAATACCTTGTCAGTCTTTCACTTATGACTCCTCTCTAAGCATCTGTCCCAGTGTTTTCTCATGAGCTCTTCCATCACTGTGGCTGCACCAGCATTTCCTGGGGGAGGCAGCTCTGCCAACATGGTCCTAGGGCTCCAGAAGCCTTTGGCTGACAGTTGGGTGTAAGGGCAAAATAGAAAAGCTTCAGGAGAAGAGGAAAGAAAAAGCAACCTGAGACTGCATTAAGGAAATAGCTATTTATTTTCTTTTTCTTGAATAAGGCTGTAGCCTTTCTAGAGCTCATCACGGCGCTGCCTCTTGCTGCAGGGGGAGGCATCTGGGGACCCAACAGTCCTTCTTTTTCGGCGACGCTGGGATGTCACAGGTGCCTGGTCACTGCCCTGGCCAGGAGCAGAGGAACCTGCAGTCACTCTTGTCTCCCCCAGCTCTTCCTGGGGCTGCTCCTGCTCTGCAGCGATGGACACAGATGGGGAGTGGCTGGGATGTCCATGGAGGGCAGGCTCCGATGTCCTGGCTTCCTCCTCCGTGTTGGAATTTGCAATGCCACTGGATGGGGTCTGGCTGAGAGTGGGAGCACTCTCCTGGGAGTCAGGGGGATCAGAGCTGGCAGTGGGGATCTCATCCTCCTCCCTGGCCGTGTGAGAGCGCCGTAGCCTCTGGACCTCCTCACTGCACTGGGTCTCAATGATATTGAGGATGCCATGGATCAGTGATGCAGTGTATTGCTGGAGACGGGGCTGCAATCTCTGGACCAAGACTTCCCTATCTGGACCATAGACACAGAGCGCGAGCATGATGCCGTTCTCTGCACTCTTCACCTGATACCACTCGCCCCCATATATCATCTCCAGCCCCTGGCGCAGCCATTGGCGCACGGGCTCCAGGAGGTTCCGTCGTCTTCGGAAAAGTTCTGCCCAAAGCTCAGGCAGGATGCCACCCACAGCCTCTGGTCCTGCAGTCTGCTGCTGAGCAGGGGCTATTATTCCTTGTGGAGAGGAAGCAAGGGAATCTGCAGGGCCATGGGGTGCATTTTCAGCCAGGCCTCTAGGAGCTTCTGCTGTCTGTCTGCTGATCTCTGGCAACTCTCTGGGAGGTGTGATGACACAGTGTAGGTAGTCGTCTCCACCACGATCAGAAAACTTCACTGTCAAGATGGATCTTCTGCAGAGTGGGCAGGCAGGATTTCTGTCTGCCCAACGCAAGATGCAGCCAAGGCAGAATCGGTGACCGCAGGGCATCGCATAAGCGACGTCATCTGGTGCGTCACAGCAGATGGGGCAGCTCCACTCCTTCCCCGTGGCCATGTGTGCTTGTTCCCACAGGCTGGCCCAGGCTCTGACAGCATCTGAATTTACAGAGCAACAGATGTGAGGTCACAGTCATAATCTACCACCAGGATTATGATTATTCCTAGGATTATTATTAGGATTACTATCACCTCCATCACCTAGTGATGTCAGAATGCGATGCCTACCCCTTTGGCTCTTGGGAATACACTGCTAGTTAGAGACAGCCCTCTGCAGGAGTCCATGCTGCACCCCAGAAAGGAGTGCATCACTAAACCATGAGATCTGAGTTAATGGATCCATGGCCGTGGAAAACATGCAAAGTTAAAGTTTGGTCGGTCACAGATCATCAGAAATTCAGCACAGGGGGGTTCAGGAAGCCAGGAAAAATTTCAGGAGGCACTATGAGGAATGGCTGAATACCACAACCCATGAAGGAGTGTTTCCCCAGAGACGGCCAAAATGCACAGATGACCTGGACAAGAGAAGTAGAGACCTGTTGGGAAGGGGAGCCTTGCAAGAGAAGAGCATCAGTGTAGCTATATCTGCAACATACTGCAAGTTTGACATTTCCTAAATAATGCTGTCCCCAATCCTAAGTCTGGGACCAGATCAATCCATGTTGGAAGCAATGGGGAAAAGGGTCATTGGGGTGGAGTTGTTTATGTCAGTAGAGGCAGGACTGGAGAAAGAGAAGCACAAGGGCACCTTAGGAGGGGAAGAAAAGACAGAGCCTTTGGTGGCTGGCATGAAATACCTATGGCGAGCAGAAGACATGGGTGAGAAGAAGAGAAGTAGAAAGTGGAGGTGCAGTAGCCCCAGACATGTGCAGAGGTGCAATGGAACATTGGGAGAGACATCCCTTTTGCATCACTGAACTGCAGAGACTGGCATCACAGAGGCAGATTGTGACTTGCATGGTGTTTTCTGCTGCTCATGACTACTCTCCAAGTACCACCCCAATGCTTCCTCAGAAGCTCTTCATGATCTGGAGCATTATGGAACTCCTCCCATGTCTTGTTTCTTGTGACAGATTGGAGACAGAACAGAGAATGAAGAGCTGCTACCCCTCACTGGAGTCACACATTGCTGAAGGGTCATGGTATTACACATGGTCACCAGCTGGGTCCTGGGAATGGAAAACAATTCAAGAAATGTCCAGACTCTCAATAATGACACTCTCCTGGTTCTTCAAGTCTCAAACTCACCTCAAGGCCAGCCTCAGGGAGACGTTTCCTTGCACAGCTCACCTGCACTCTTACAAGCATTCTGTGGTAACTGGCTACCTGAACTAGGGGAAAATGCTGATGGGGAAACAGAGACAATGGCTCCTGGATGGGCACTGGTAGCTGATGGAGACCTCCAATGCACCACCCAGCACCACGAAGATCATGGATCAGTCATCCAGACCCTGCATGCACACTTGGCAGGAGCCCATGAGGCCTTTTGCAAGGCTGGGAACACACCATCACTGTTGTTGGAGATTGCTAATTAAGAGGTTCTCCTTATTACTTTCTGACTTGACAGAAGACAGTTTCAAACTTCATTGAAATTAAAGGAAACTTGTTCTCTAACCTGAAGTAATTGATGTTACAGTTGTTCAGAAATCTTGTTTCAGAAGCAAGGGCTTGGTGTCTTTTCCCCCCTCATATGTGAACTCAGAGTCAAAAAGACTTTTTTTTTTTTTGCATTATGAAATAAAAAATATTTTTTACTAGGGATCTTTATATATCCAGACTTTATTGTATAAAATCACTAAAAGGACTGCAGCTCTCCAAACGCTAATCGTAGATCTAACCCCAGAGAAGCTGTAGATGCACTTTTAATTATTCCTCCAACATTTTACCAGTTCTGGACATAGTAGAAGGACATGATGGAGAAATGTCCAGCATTAATGTTTTGGTGGTTTTTTTGTTGGTTTTTTTTTGGTTG
>JANPWX010019351.1:515682-577865 GCA_024734555.1 Trochalopteron elliotii | reverse complement strand
GCGGGGCGGGGCGGGGCGGAGCGGGGCGGCAGGGTGAGACCGCGGCGGACTCAGGCGCGGCTTTGCTTCTCCCAAGGTGCCGCAGGGCGACCCGGTGCTGCTGGAGCCGCACGAGGAGCTGGCGCTATGCAAGTACTACGAGAAGAGGCTGCTGGACTTCTGCGCCGCATTCAAGCCCGCGATGCCGCGGTCCGTTGTGGTGAGCGAGGCGAGGACGGAGCCGCAGCCTCGGCCCCCCTTTATTCCTTCCCTTGCTGCCTGCTTGGCTTGTTCTTAAGAGCGCGGGTATCTTTAAAGCCTCTTTTCTCTCTTCTAGCATTACAGTCTGGCCGCTTTTTATCTTTCTTGTTTCGTTTTCTGATACGTGCAGCCATTTCAAAACCTGGTGTTTTTCAACGTGATCTTTCCTTCGTGGCTCTTAAACTTGCTTGGGTGACTGAATTGTTTTGTTTCCCTTTAGCAAGGAGTAGAAACAAAATAGTCGTAGACGGTGGATGGTAATGTTTGATGATACAAAGAAACAATTGCCCAGTAGCTAAAGGAGATGATCCCAAATGTGGGCTGTCATTCAGGTGTTTTCCAGCATTAATGCTTCTCTGACCACAAAATAAGCTGGATCGTGTACTGGCAAAATACTAACCTACAAAGGAAAAACAAAATTACCTTGAACTTACTTGTTTTGAATGCTGAGGAGCATATTTCAGAAGGGAGAACTGGGGAATTAAGAGCTGAAGAAGGGAGTGAAATTGTGCCTCTCTCTCACTGAGCCATTAAGATGAATGATTTATGTTGTCCCCTGTTAGTCCTCCCTTTTTCAGTAGGTGTGGTGAAGAGTGCCATGCTTGAGGATGTCTTTGAAAGATGACAGTCGCTGCCGTGGCATGTTCTGTGAAGCCAGACTGATGTGTGAGAAGCAGCCCCTGCAGAGTCTCATTTTGGAAAGCACCGGTCTTCATGCTGATAAAACATGCTGCAAAATCTACTGATGTAAAAAGTCAAATGGGATTGCTCGCAACTTTCAGGATGATTTTTAAATTTCATTTTAATACCAATTTCTTTTCATAACAATGCTGTTGGCTTTTTCAGCATTGCCTTCCAAAACATGTCTAACAATAAAAAAAATTATTTGGTATTGCAGTTGTAGTGTAAAGTTCTTGCAGGCTTTGAAATACTTAATGACATATAATGGCTGTGTGTGTTAGTGCCGCAGTGTATCCTGTGTGCCTGTAGTATATATATTGCCCGTTTTGTGTTTTTTTATGTGTTTATATATTTTTTTCTTAATCCATTTTTATTTTTTCCCTCCCCATTTTTTTCGATTTAGGGAACAGCTTGCATGTATTTCAAACGTTTTTACCTCAATAACTCGGTGATGGAGTATCACCCTCGGATAATAATGTGAGTTATCAACACTTGCTGAGTTACTCTATCAAATGGAATATTAGAGGTATGGTATTTATATTTGTAAATACCTGAAAAAAAAAACCAAGAAAGAAAATCTGAGAGTTTAAGTAGGAGTAAAGATGAAATATGGTCAGTTTCACTATCCTTTTGCTTCAGAACATATTGTTTTAAAGATGCACAACACTTGGTAGGAGAATGGATGCTGCATATGTCAAGTGTTTGATTGATTTTTTGGTTTTTTCCCTCCTCAAGGTTAACATGTGCATTTTTGGCCTGTAAAGTAGATGAATTTAATGTATCCAGTGCACAATTTGTTGGTAACCTTCGAGAAAGTCCTCTTGGACAGGAAAAAGCTCTTGAACAAATACTGGAATATGAACTGCTACTTATTCAGCAACTGAACTTCCATCTCATCATCCACAATCCATACAGGCCATTTGAGGGATTTCTAATTGATATTAAGGTAATACTCTCTGATATGCTATATGCTCTGTATAGTAAAGTAATACAATTCTGTCATGCATTGTCTTAAAAAACTTTATCTCCTTTTGTGCCTGTGATTTAAAAAATCTAATTTCTGTAGTGATAGACAAATACCTGGAAGACAGTTGTTTTACTTGTGGTCTTTAAGTTATTTAGGACATTTTTGGAATAAAAATATGGTCTGCTTCTTTTTAGTTTTATGAAGTACTGTTGAATAAAATACTGAGTGTTTTGAGCTCGTGAACAGGAATGAAAAACAGCTACTTATTTTCCTAAATCATTACTTTTTAGACTCGCTATCCAGTGCTGGAAAATCCTGAGGTTTTAAGAAAAACAGCCGATGACTTCCTTAACCGAGTGGCTCTGACAGATGCATATCTGCTCTTTACTCCCTCACAGATTGCTCTCACTGCCATATTATCTAGTGGCTCAAGAGCAGGAATTAATATGGAAAGGTAGTATTTCCTTCCTTATATGTGTGATTAAAGTTTATTTGCTTCTTGTATAAACAAATTGTTTTGTTCTAGACATTCTTAAGTACTAGAATTGTGTATTTACTCGTTGATAGCAGTTGTCTGTTCTTTATGTTTTAGAATGGCAGTGGTAACTGATCATTTTCACTAATAGGTGATGAAAGCAGTTAGTTCCTGTCTGGTTTTTATATTCCTTTGAAAGAAATTAAAAAAAAAAACACTGAACAACACAGAATTTTCAGACTCAGTTTGAGGGTTACACAGGGAAGAAAGTGGAAATATGGTAGAGACTGAGAGTCAACTGAAATTACACTGAACTGACAGCTGATGGGCATGCTGCAAAGTGCTGTGTTTGGCTGCTGCAGCTTTTCGGTTTCCATGGATATAAATCAGGGCTAAGGTGTTGCTTTAAATCAGTCTTTTCTTTCCATTCTGTGTCCTTGCCACTGGTGTTTGCAGAGGCATTATCCTACACTTTGATACCTTTGCTGAAATGTGTAATTTGTTTAATTTAGTTCTCTTATGGACAAAACATACACTTTTCTTCAGATGAACAGCTGAGCTGGTTGCTGTAAGGAGCTGTACCTGGCATGTTTTAATACCATATCATGCTCACTACCTGTGAGCATTTTGCATCTGGAGTGTAACACCTGTTTGAAATCCAGAAAGTTATTTTAAAATAAAATCTTCCACATGTCCTAAATGTATCTCAAATCTCTCTAGTTCTAAAATAAAGCATTGGGAGTATGCTCTACGGGATTCACTGTCTTCTCAGAATTCTGTAAAAACATTCAGGTGCTTACTTTAACTTGAAACTCGACCTGCTACATTCCTAGATCTGTATTCTGTACTGCTTGTGCCAAAATTCAGAAAACCATGCTTGCGAAAACAAGTAAAATAATTTGTAGATACTGTGTGATTCAAGGTGTCTGAACTTTGTTTGCATGTTCAGGAAGAATTCAAGTCTTTGTTACTTGTCTGCACCATAGAGTTGTCATAACCTTTGTATTTACTGTTTGATGTGAGTTTTTGCTGCCAGACATGAGAGAAGCTGATGGTGCAGCTGATGGTGTGTGGACCTGTGATCAGGTGCAGCTGCAGAGGTGCTACAGAACACGTGGGAATTGGAAAACCTGTTGCTCTCATGGGGGAAGGGACAGAACTCCTTGGTTGTTGTGGGTGTTGGTGAGGAGCATTGCTCATATCTGTGCTATCCAGGCAGTGTGCATTAGTGTTCTTAACTGAAGAGAAGTTTGATCTCATTGGGAAGAGGAAGGGACATAGAGGCTCATGCATGACAGGGTTTAGTAATAGATTTCAGCTGCCAAAAGATTCAGGCCTGTCTTGCAAGCTCTGCTGTTGGTCAGTCTGAAAGCCACTGTAAGTATTTGCTTGTTCTGTGGGCATATTGTACAACAGTGTGGTGTCACAGAATCTTAAACTTAATTTGACTTAGCTCCATGAGGATTAGAAATGTCTGATTTGGCAGTTTTATTTCTGTGTGGCTGGGGGAATACTTTGTCATCTTCTTACAGTGACAGATTTGCTTTTTTATCACTTTATAGCATTTAAGTAAATAAAGTGTTCTTAGTTATGTAATTATAAAGCTCTAGGAGATGTTAGTAATAAATAATACACATTTTATTAACTCACAGTAGTTGCCACAAATGATTACGACACTTAAAAATTTCTTCTTCCATGTCTCTTTGCAGCTATTTATCAGAAAGTCTTATGCTGAAAGAAAACAGATCAACCTTATCCACATTACTAGATGACATGAAATGTAAGTAAATATTGGAAAAGTATGATAAAGAATATCTCAAAATGAGGAAAAGCCATCTTTTTCCAAATTACAAAAGCTTTAGATAGAAAGGTGTGCTTCAAATGGTTCTCTTCACCTTAAGGCATTCATAAGTAAACTGCAGACAGTAGAGTGAACTACCCAGCATGTGGATGAAAGGGGAAAAAAAAGACAAAATGAACAAATAAATTAAACAAATTAATAGGAACAAATTAAATAAATTAACAGGCAGAGGACCTGCCTGATGTTTTCAGAATGTAAGTGCTAGAGTCAATAAATTCAAAAGTGAGAAATCTATTTTGAGAACTAGATAATGGTTTCTGTAGGACACAACTAAATTGCTTTTTGAGTCACTGTATCTTAAACATTACAGCTTCAGGCAAAGCCTGCATAAAACAACTACTACCACCAGAAGGTACCTTTTGTAAGCTAAATGATCAATGTGATATACTGATATTTATACTGCACATCTGTTTTGCAGCTATGTTTCAGAAGGTGCTTAGCTTCACTAGTGTGAGAAACATCTGTGTGTGCGTACATATTCTACAAATATTGATACTGCCATGGTTTAGCTAAGCTAAAAGGAAGCGTAGAACACTGGTTATTACTTTTTTGTATTTAAATGAAAAGGCTGTGATATGAAATTCCCAGTAAGTAATCAGTTATTGAATGCATTAAGTTAATGCACGCATTTCAAACAGGAGTGGTTCACGTGAAACTAGGCTGGCTAACATGAGCAGGGAATGCACCATACAAGTAACCAGGGTCTACAAATTCAGTTTACCTTTAATTTATAAAACTTAAGATGTCCTTTACTTTCTGGTATTCTAACAAATCGAGTCTTCAGACTTCCCTTGCTGAGATGGAAGGGAATGCTGGGATCACTTACTTTTCACTTCAGTTATTGTGCATGGTTGCTTTAGCCCAAAGGCAGCTCTTGTGCAAACATAAGATGGTTCCAAGGAAATTTTTCAACCATTTGTAAATGAATTCTCCAGAGTACTAGCAGTAGAGAAAAAAACTTGTAAATTTAATTTGATTTATTAAAAAGATTGGAACTGGTATTTTTTTAGGACAGCCAGTACAATGTTGATTGCAAAAAATACCTGTGTATTTTGAGGCTTGTAAGCAGAGTAATGTGACCTCTGCCTTAAGGAAATCCAGAGTCGGTGATGCTGGAGTGTTGTTTCCGTGTAGTTACAATGAGGGAAGGAAGGATGAACTGTTGGCTCAAGGCTGACTATGAGACATAAGCAATACTCAGCTACACTGGAGACTGCATAGGGTTGTGTGATTCACAAGTGTGGTGGGTTGACCCCAGTTCTATGCCAAGTGACCACCAAAGCCACCCACCCTATCACTGACCTCCCTAGCTGGGCAGGGGAGAGAAAAGGAAGTAACAAGTTCATGGGCTAAGATGAGGACAAGGGAGAGGTCACTCACCAGTCACTGTCACAGGCACAACTGGGGAAAATTATTAATCACCAATCAAATCAGTGGGGTAATGAGAAGTGAAAACCAAATCTTAAAAGGCCTTTCCCCCACCCCTCCCTTCTTCCTGGATTCACTTTCACTCCTGAATTCTCTCCCTCCAGTGCAGGGGGGACTGTAGTCAGTCAGCTTACTGTTATCTTTCTGTTGCTCCTTCTTCCTCACATTCTTCCCCTGCTGCAGTGGGGGGGTCCCTCCCACAGAGACAGTCCTCTGCAAATTTTCACGAGTCCTTCCCACATACTACAGTTCTTCATGAACTTCTCTAATGTGGGTCCATTGCACGGGATGCAGCCCTTCAGGAAAAGGCTGCTTCAGTGCAGGTCTCCCATGGGGTCACAAATCTTGCCAGCAAACCTTCTGTAGCGTAGGTTTCCCTTCCCTACATGGTATGGTATACAGCACGATGTTCCCAAGGGGTCACAGCCTCCTTCGGGCACATCCACCTGCTCCAAAGTTGCCTCCTCTACAGGCCGCAGGTGCATCTGCACACTCCACACTCCTGTTGACCTCCATGCAGGGGCTGAGCTGTTTCACCACGGGTCTGCACCAGGAGCTGCAGTGGAATCTGTTCCACCGTGCCTGGAGCACCTCCTTCCTCGCCTTCCTCACTGACCCTGGTAGATGTAGGGCGCTGTTCTCATATGTTCTCATTCCTCTTTCCAGCAGCACTTAGTGTTGCACTGGCGTTTGGGCTTTTTCCTTTAAATCTGTTGTCACAGATGCACATCCAGTGTCACTTACCAGGCTTGGCCTTGGCCAGTGGTGGATACATCTTGGAGCCCTCGGGCATTGCCTCTCTTGTGCGTGGGGGGAGCCTCTGCAGCTTCTCACAGAAGCCACCCCTTGTAGGCCCCCACTACCAATATCTTGCCATGCAGACCCAACATAACAAGGCAGAGCAGAAATTATCTGTGTGCTTACAGCTGTGTTGTTGCCATTTTAGGCATGAAAAATCTCATAAAAAAATACGAACTGCCAAGGCCTGAAGAGGTTGCTTCTCTAAAACAGAAGTTAGAGAAGTGTCACAGCTTGGACCTTTCATTTAATACAAGCCTGTAAGTATATCTTGGATGTGCTAAACTTTGGCCTTTTTTATTGGCATAGGAACATTAATACTTTCTTACCTGTGTGAAAGATGGAAAATGAAAAACTTTGAATGTTCACATGTTTTCCTGCTTGCTGTTTCTACTGGAAGCTGAGATCCAAGACTCAAGTGCTTTTGGTAATACATAAATAGGTTCCTTTGTGCTGATTTTTCAGGGCAAGCTGATTATTTTGTAACACAAAACTGGAATATTGGGTGGCTTCTTAGGTGTGGCCACTTGATATGGTATGTAATGAGAACTAAGGGCTTTAAAATCAGGTGATTAAAACAAGAATGTTGTGGAGGCTTAATGTTTTCTTAAAAATCATGTGGATGGCAAAGGACTTGCTGATTTTTCTTCTCTGCCTATTTCACTAAAATATGCACCCCGAACTCCCAGCAAGCTGCATGCTGAAGCTTTGGTAGTTTTTTTATGGAACTGGTATGTCCATAATGTAATCCTGGGGTCAAATAAAGAGTGTCTTACCTTATAAAAATACCTAAGCATTTCACTTTTCTTCTGGGTTAGGAAGAAGAGAAAAGGGTATGAAGATGATGAGTATGTCACAAAGAAATGTAAAATGGATGAGGTCAGTAAACCCACTGTAAAAGTTTTTCCTGTTTTTTTCACCCTTAATGCCAAGACAAAAGTGACACAGCTAGTGAGATATATTTACCCATCTGTAATAAAATTTTACTTGTTGCTCAGACTGAACCTTTTTCAACTTTTTTTTTTCACTTCAAATGAACCAGATTTCATACTCGCCTCTGCTTCAGTGTTCTTGAACACTCCATCTTTTGTGGAGGGGAATGAACATGCAGGTCATGCTTCCTGCTGTTTCTTGTGCTTTGAAAGCTTTTATTTACTTTATTGGGTTGCTTGCTAAAAGCAGTGTAGTGTTGGACTAAATTTGTGTCAATTTGTTAACAAGGCTGCGTGAATTACAGATGGGTTGCTAGTACTTTGCACATAAGATGAGGTGTAAATAAGATGGAGATAAACTGACATGGGTGACTCAACAAATAATAACAGTATTAAGGTTGTCCTTCACATCTGAGATGAACACCTTCCGAGTTTTTGCTTGTAACATGGACAGTAAATTGGAGAGTCTCCATGCTGGCAGAGGTGAAGAACCCTTTTAACTGGACTCATCTTGATGCTAAAGACACTGGATACTGATATTCTAAGACACACTAAGTATGGCATTTAGAAACACATGCTAACATCTGAAGAGGGTCACCTATCTAAATCTGAAGATGGAACACAAGATCTTTTGCTGTTAGAGGCTACCATAGGAGGTAGAGGCTGTAGTGTCAAAGTAGAATCTGAAAAATTATTTAAACAAGAGTATCATAAAACTGGCATTAAAGGTATGTTTTAACAAAATGTGGGAGCTTGAACTTATTTTATAATGATTTTATTGCTGCAGAAACTTGTGATTAGTTTTTATTCCAAATGCCAGTCTTCAGAAGTATATTAAAACTGGCAACTCCATAAAACAGGCACTTAGAAAATCTTTCACTTTATGACAGCATAACTTAGAAAACAGCTTCATATGAGCTTTGGGGGTTTTACTTGTTCCATGACCCAGTTTAATTTGTATTGGTTATTCTGCCATGGTTTAAGGCAATTTCGATTTTGAGCTTCTTTTTTAATTTATATCTGTAATTATTTTCCAAAGGAATAACCCAATAGAATATTCATATAGCCTACAGCATTTCATGATATGCTCTTGCACAGTTTGAAAGATCCTGAAACTCGGGGTTTTTCATTACTGATGTATCTGAAACTGGGTTTCTACTTGTGTAATTTCATTTCTGAGTAATTCTTACATGAAAGAGCAGATCTCAGCTGGCCAGGAACATACAAGAGAAAGTGCGCATAACTTTTTAAAATCTTACAGAGTGTGCAAACTGCTCATACCTTATTAATGGCCTAATTAATCCTGCAGTTAGCTGATATTGTAGCTAACTAGACTGTAGTCTACAAGTGCACAGTCATTTCTGATCTAAGATGTTTCTGGATTTAACTGCAGCTGAAGGTTATTATCAGGAGGAAAGCCAGAAGTGGTATGGTAAGCTTATCAGTTTGAAATAATAGAAAAAACATACAATAAATAGTTGAGCAAGGTGATTCAGCTGCCAAGGTGACAAAGCCATGAAAAGCACAAGACATTATCAGAAGGTGCAGCATGAGGTGTTTTGGAAATCTCTACATAGTTAATCCAACATAAAGCTCATGCTTCTTCATCTCGGAGAAACGCTGAAAAGGGACTCCTAACATGACTCTGTGTCCATGACTGTAAGCCTA
This sequence comes from Trochalopteron elliotii, assembly GCA_024734555.1. NCBI lineage: Eukaryota > Metazoa > Chordata > Aves > Passeriformes > Leiothrichidae > Trochalopteron > Trochalopteron elliotii. Next base: position 568,815 of record JANPWX010019351.1, on the reverse strand, counting down.
GGTATGGATAACTAGCTTTAAGGTTCAAGGCCTGACTTCCCCCAAGTTAAAATATTTTTTTAGTCTTCTGGAATCTCTCTGTAAGTTCTTAAATTCAGACCATAAAGAGTGCACCATACACAGATGTCACTCAAGGTGTTGTGTTTTTTCCTTCCATTAGGAAGAGTGGACTGATGATGATCTTGTGGATTCAGCATTACTTTGAAGGAAGATGGACTCCTACCACTGCAGGAACTCCCTCCGGTGTCAGGTGTGACTCTGCCTGCCACAGCTTCCTTCTTATGTGTCGTAAGGTCTTTGTACTATTAATTTTAACGTTTTCAGTAAAGCTTTTACTTCCCTAAAATGAGTTGTGGTTCCGTTTAAACCCTCATCCATTACAGGTCCAACACTAGCAAGATTTGGTTCAAGAAATCTGGCCCTTATTTTTGGTTCTGGAACAGTTCAGTGTGGCTGCAATGTAGTGTTAGAGCACCAGCTGATTTATTTCCTTTTCATATACACAGTGTTATATAATACATACACGTACATGCAGCTTTGGGTGTTTCCCAGTTTCATTCTCTTCGCTGCATTTTGTGTGTAAGAGGTAAATTAGGTAGGCAGCTCTGTTTTCCAGTTTGTACTTTTACCATGTTATAGTGCCTACACCAAAGCAACTAAATCCACAAAATAATCCCTTTTATACACTCTGTTAAAGATCTAAGTAGGGCAGAAAGGTAGGTTAATTACTTACTCCTCTGAGATGCAGTTTAATATAGGCTTCACAGCGTTATGGAACAATCTAAGAAAAGACTTCTCTAGTACCAAGGTCTTGCAAGCAGGTATATTGTCACTATAGAAGAGCATCATGTGTGTCTGCCCAGTGCCATACATGTGGCATTTGGGAGCTCTCAGCTTCAAGAAGCTGTTCAGCTGGAGACCAGGGCAACACAGCAAGAACCACTACAATACTACAGTAAAGGTGCAAAAGCAAACTCTCTGATTTTATGTGACAGTGATTTGGCAGTTCAGATAAACAGAAAAAACACTGTAGATGTTGCAAAGGTTTACAACAGTGTTCATAATAAAATTATTTAAGTGGTTATCTCATTAATCTTGTCAGTGAATCTTTTATTTCCTCTTATTGTACTGCTGCCTAGAATGTAACACATGGTGATGATGAAAGACCCTCTAAAGCAACAACAAAAATTTTCAAATTTTTAAACACTTCATGGCAATGCCATGGGCAGGGACACCTTCCACTAGACAAGGCTGCTCCAAACTTCATCGAGCCTGACCTTCCAGAGTTCCCAGGGGCATCCCTGGCACTCTGCCAAGGCCTCATCCCAGTGACAAGGGAAGACTTTCTTTTTATTAAATCTCAACCTAGCCAAGGTGTTTTAACATCTACTGTCTCACCCAGTGCTGTACTAATTAAGGCATAGGGACAAGGTAATGCTGTCTGAGGACTCATGCTCAAAAAGTGACACAGTGTCAACACTGCAAAATACAGCACCAGTGCAGACACTAAAAAAATTTCCACAGCAGCCAGTTAGCCAGTTTCCATAGAGAGAGAGAGATGTGGAGCTTAATTTATTTTAAAAACTTACTTTTAACTTATAAAAATAATATTTATGCTAGACTTACAGTACAAAAAAGACCAAACAATACCTATTTTATAAAATGGTTTAATGAATGCATGCATGTCTGATATAATGATCGATAAATTTACTGAATTCAAATTATTTACTGTTGTAAACATTTTACAAAAGCATTGTGATTTATCTGGATATACAGTTCTTAATGGAAGAACTATTCAGACTGAATCAGTGGCACATCAAAAAAATAAAGCTGACAAGACCCATCCTGCATATTCTCTTTCAACATCATTCTAGCAAGAGAAACAGCATGGTATAAAAAGTGTACAGTAAAGGTTGTTCCTACCATAACACCAAGTTCTGGAAACTGTAAATACAAGTTAAAAGTGGTTGAAACAGTCAAAAGTCATAATTATTGTAACCAGTTGGAAATTACAGTAAGAAATGTTATCCAGTTATATGTGGTTGTCAGTTTCTTCTCCTGTCAGTTGATAAATTCTTTTCCAATCAGACAGCAAAAACTTTGGCAATCAGAGGTGCTGAAAATTTCAAAGTCCTAGACACAGTCAGAGCATGTTCTCTGTGGAAGGTGAACTGTACACCAAGGCTCAGAGGTTGTGAAAACTGTTTCCAAGTGGAAAAAAAAAGTGCAAATGTCCTGCACAGATAGCTTAAAAAAAGCTGCTGGTACAATCATTCACCAACAGGATCTTTGTTTTCTTTTTGCATAGTTCACACATCACTGGGAATGTGACAGGGTGTGCTATTTTTGGCAAGAGCAAGAAGAAGGTGATACTGGTGAGAGTTGCCATGTTGGGCATGCTGGATCCATGCAGAATTCAGGTAGAGGGCTGCTACCTGATGTTGTTAGACACTGAATACTGATTTTGTTTTTGTTGTAGCAGTTCAGTAATGGCCAAAAGCTTCTTAAGAACGTGCTGTAAAAGAGAGTGAGTCAGTAAAACTACATGTTAGCTCCTGCAGCATTTTTAGCACCAGCCTATCAGACCTGTGACTTGGTAGTTTAAATATAATACTAAAAAGGTTAAATGTCTGATTCCCTAGCCAATAAGGGTAGTCTTAAAACAATGTTATGGACTTTGACTCTCCTCCCACACTTTGACTCTCCTTCTTGCTTCTTTGTGTTTACAGGAAGGCAGAGGAAGTGTACAGCTAATACACTTACAGTTTGTCAGCAGAGTTTGCCAATCATGCAAGTCTACTGGCAGACTAGGAAGCAGAAGTGAGGTATTAATAGAAAGTTAAAGAAAGTGAATTTGGTTCTCAACTGAAAAAAAATCCAGATCTGAAAGCTAAGACCCAGGAGTCTTTCAGTAGACAATAATCTTGTGGGTTTAAGGCGTCCCCTAGAAACTTAAAAAAACCCAGCCAAACTCAATTGGTTTTGTTGCATGAAGGAACATGTACCATATATTACACAGATTGAGTACTTCCTTCACAGCTAATAACCTCCTGGTGAAATACAACATCAGTCATATTGCTACAGAAATGCCACAAAAGAATCCCAGTATTGAGGAGTAGCTCAGGACACAGCATCGTGCCTGTGATTTGTTTGTGTTCACTCACCTGCATCACCCCTCGCTCATTGCTGAGTGTCCGGAGCTCATCCGAGTGCGCCACACAGATCTCGTGCAAGGCCGCCAGGTCACGGGAGAGGTCAGTTCGAGAGTGCTCTGCCGTGTCTGGAAGCTCAGGAACATTCTTCAACAAAATAGAAGACAGCAGATTTAGGGTGCCAAGATCAATTTTGCTCTTTCCAGCTAAACCTTCAGTCCATTTTTCTATATGTATTATCTGTTTATTTTTTCCTCTTCACAGGCATGTTTTGTGAGTATACTGCAATTTGCAGCACTAGCAGGATTCTTTTACAAGATCTGGTACTGCTCTACCTTTGAGCTGATCAGAAATCTACAGCATATGGAGACTCAAACCCTCTAAATGAAGGGGGAATCCATCCGTTAGGAACTTTTTTAATCTAAATGAGAGAGGAGCAACAAAATGCAGCAAAATCTGCTGTTACCTATCACATGATTCATGAAACTTGACAATAAACCAATAACGCTGCAGTTAAAACAGCAGAATAATCCAACTGGTATTTTCAAACAAACAGTTATCAGAGACCTCATGTAAAATCTGTCATTTAAAGAAAACTGATGTATCGTAATTGCAGAAGTTGCAATTTAATCAGAAAAGGATGACATCTGGAACCTACCCAAATGCCACACTTGTTAAGTATTCTGAGATGTCTTCTAGGTCACTTCTAAAGGATTAATTCAGAATGTTTAGCACATTCTTTTCATCTCACTTTTTAAAACAGTTATTGGATTTAAAATACATATATATAAAACATCAAGATGTAACTCCTGTTACAGCTTTGTTTTGTCACACACAAAACAGTCACGCCTTAAAACTGTGACAGCAGTTCACTTTCAAACTACAATATGTAGAATGCACACAGTGAAGCTTTTGCCACTGAAATTCAGCCTAGTATTTTTTGAAGAAAAATTAATTTCAGTCTCTGGTCAAAACCATGTGACAAATTATATATAAAAACTTCTGGTTTAAAAACATGTTTGGATTTTTGCCCAAAATTTCTAATATCATAGCTATAGAATCTACTTCTGCTTCTCACATTTACAGAGGCACTAAATAAAAAAGTGTTAAGATACTTGATTTTAATTCCATATGACAGACCAGCATTTTTTAAATAAGTATTAAAAAATGTACTCATATAAAACCATTCAAAATTATGTGGGAGCTGATGCATTGCTGAGCTAGTTAATAAGAGGTGTAGAAAATTTTAATATCCAATTCTGCACATAACCTCAGCAAGTATTTTTTTAACAACTTACCCCAAGTTCATCCAAAAACATGATCATGCGATGTTTGTTGCTTTTGATGAATGGATTTACCCCTTCCATATATGGCTCCTAGTAATTTTAAAAAGTATTCATTAACAAATCAGGGCCAAGATAATTGTCACATCTGAGGCAAACACAGTGCAGTCAGGCAGATGACACAGCAAAACTAGTATGTAAACTGGAATAATAATACCTTTTTTCAGGTGTATTCCTAGTGTCTGGTGTGCAGCCAGTCAAAAGACTACAGATTTTGGTATTTTCTTGTATTTAGAAGATTGAGAACCTGTGATTCAGAATTTTTCTTTCACATGCATACAGATACAAATTTGCATCAAGGTGAGTGTCTCTAAATACCTGTCTGAAGTGAACAGATGCTCTGTGTTCAGAGGTATCATCAGGACCAAATGCCTTCTGTCCTGTTTTGTCATTAAGTCTTACCTTCCAAGTTCTGTGTATCAGGGAAACAACTTTCTCATGCCAACCTGAAGTCATGTTAATTATGCTTAAGTCAACAGATTTTTTATCAGTGTTTCAGCCTGGAAATTGAGACCAGTCACTGCTGGCATTCTCTTAGTGTTTTAATAGAAACTTTATTGAAATCTTGGGCTATTGAAATAAGTGCAATAGGTACAGCTGACTTACAGCTTTCATTATGTCTAGCAGTATGACATTACAGGCAGGAGAGCTCTGAAATGCGGTACCACAGCAAACACCAATCGAGCAGGTGATAAATACAGGGTCAAAGTGGAGGAAGAGAAAGCTATATGTTCTGCATGAGAAAATAGCAACAAATTTTTTGCAGGCATTCAACAGGACATGTGAAAAGTGTACTGGAAACACAGTTCTAGGTTGTTCTCAGTAGGTACAATTATATTCACCTTAGCTCCAAATTCAACCAGATTTGCTAAATTCTGCACAGACTTGGCGACCAGCGTCAGTGTTCTTGCAGCAGTGGGGGAAGGAGAATCTGGCAGGAATGCAAAGTGGAGAGTCACATTACATCTAAAATTAACAGCAGTCACATGAAAATAATTTCTTTTCCCATTCATGTTCTTACAGATTCTTTTTTAATATAAAAAAACTGCATGTGAAAGATGTCATTTGGTAAAATAGATTGCTTTTGTAATGTCCAAAAGCCATGTTAATCTGATCAGTAGCATACAGAACAAGAAGGGAAAATAAATGTTATTAAGAGTAAGGTGAAATGGATAACCATTTGCTCAAAACTTGAGGAGTTTTGTTGAATGGAAGATTACTTAAAACATTTACCTTTGAAATTAAAAAAAATAAGAAAGTCTACATTTTCCTGATCTGCTTATACCCACATAAGTGGGCACTGACAAGTTATACTTTTAAGTTACTGGGAGCAGGAAAACAGAGTGAATGTTACATGCAATTGTGGCCTCTATTTCCATGAATCTAGTCTGTAATCACTGTGACTATAAACACTACATTAACCACTGAAGTCAGTTAGAACTTCCTTTTCCAACAAGTAATGTTACCCAACAGTATCCCGCAAAATTACTTTTCTCTCCAGTTAAGGTAAATGGCTTGGCTGAAAGCATTCCAACTGACAGGGGTTTAGGGTTATATGGTCTGTATGTTTCCCTTAACAATAGTCAAGAATACTAGCTGGAGGTAACTCAGCAGGATTGTAATGTACAAGTCAAAAGGCATTCCAATTTGTAAGTAATCCTTTATACCTGCAGGCACAGTGCAACCCAAGTTAGGAGGTACCTAACTTGCAAACTGCCTAAAGATAATAAAATGCCAAAGAAATTATCACTTGTTCCAGCCATGTTTATTAAATGCTTTCTCCAAAGCATGTACAGAAATGACTACTTTGAGAGAGAAAGGAACTTCGTTTGACATGGTCCTTCTCTTTTAGTACAGTTTAATGACTGATGGTAGAAAACATGCCATATTGTCTTAAAAACTGTCTTTGAATAAAAAAGCTTTTCTGAACCAGATTTTTTATGTTCTCCTGTATTCCTTGTTTTTCACTCTTTTTCTGAAGGCCACCCCTCTCTCATCTTTAAGATTCTGTATCTAATATCAACTGTATCTAATGAGTCAAAACACCACTCCAATGGCTGGAAGCCATCTAAGCAGGACATTCAAAAAAAGTTGTTCAAGAATAATTTTCCAGGTGCACAAATGCATTCCAAGCTTTGTAGACATGTACCAACTTTATAAATCTTGTACATTTCAGAGATACCATTGCATTCAGCTGTTAACTCTGGCATTGCACTGTATTGAAAGTGACATCTGAAGTTCCCATAATTACATTTTTCACACCACTGAAATATATTAAACAATGCTAGACTTGACTCAAAGTATTATTAAATATCACAATGGATGTTTTTTTGACCTTAAAATTACATTGGGGATATCCAGAATCAAGCCTTTGAGGGTGGAAAGCATATACCCTAAGAAGTCAGCCAAATGACATGGATAACTTGATTTGAAACATGGCATTCAAAAGAACTTCCTATTTTGCTGCATCAGATACTACAGTGATTTCATGTCTCTGCTGCATAAAGTATAGATTTGATCTGAAGCACATAGTCACCTGAGATGATATTAAACATCCTTGGGTTCAGGATAGCAGGACAAATCAGTCGAAGAAAAACAAAGCCACTGAAATGAAATAAAATTGTAATTTGTTCAAAACCATTAGAAAATTGATGTAAAATCGTGTAGTCTTTCAGGAATAAAGTTAATGTGGGATCTTGTTGAGACAAACACCAATAAATTAGCCTGTGCTCTGTAAAAATATAAATTAAGTTCATCATGCTGTGAACTGCAATGAAATCTGAAAGAGGCACATTGATTTCCCAATAAAGATGGACTGTTGAAATCGTGTAGGAAGAAATTAATTGCCAAGTAATAGTGAAGCCAATCCCAGACCATGCTCGCCTCAAAAAGGAGCTGGCCTTGGTCTCTGACCTCCCAAAAATTCTCCACTGTCTGCTACTGCAAGTCATCTATCCCACAGCCACCCACTTTCCCAAGCCATTTTAAGCTAGAGCACAGGAGTGGATGGGAAAAAAGATCTCTCTTGGCAGAACACACCTTTCGGTCAGCTTCAGCTGATCCATTATCCTGATGATAGTACATTTCAGTAGAAAAATAAGGGGTCTGCTACTTTCCACCATGAAAGAATTGCTGCCATTTTAAAAGCTGGAAAAAGAGAACTCTGTTCTAACTGCAGAACTAGGAATTCATTCAACAGGAACCCAGAATAGGCTTCACCAGCATGAGAAAAATCTGTCTTCCTGTTAATATCAGAGGTAAAAATCGTCATTCAGGTTAACCTCAACTCCAGCTAATTGCTGTACAATGAAGTGACATACAGACCAAATAAATTGATCTAAAATATCTGTAATTTTAGCCTTGGACACCACCAGCAGGCTGGATTTCACCACAGTAATATCAGAGTCTCACTTCTAATGAAAGGAGGAAGGGAACCTTGCCTGTTGTAAAGTACACAGGGAAACTTCCACATTTCTTTAAAGTGACAAACAGTAGTGAGGTTGATGCACCTTCTGTAAGTCCAAGACACCCAGTATATTCTCTTATCTTATGTATCTTATCTCTCTCTAAGAAACACAAGGTAGGGGCTGGTAAGAAAACAGTTCTTGGCCAGAAGTTCGGCTAAAATACTTTCAGTGGTGAGAATTCAAACCTATGAGTCAGTAATTAATTTTGAAGTCATGGCACATATACCGATCACTCTTTTAAAGTGCCCAAACTTGAAGGCCAACATGTAGCAGAGACCCTGCTGGCAGGGAAGATCTGATGCTCCTTATCTTTGTTAACCTGCCTAAATTAGGAATGAACAAATATCTATATGGGGGTTTTAAGCCAGAGAGAAATGGTAGCACATTCTGACTGATATGATAGAGAAGATACGCAGATATCAAAACATGGTCCATCTGGCTCTGAATATTGAATCATTCTTAAACCAGAAACAGTGCAATGAAAGGTAATAAACATCACTGAAGGCTGTGAAACTGCACTCCAGAGAAAAATATCTAGTATCCACTTGTGAAAATGGAATACCACAAAAGTAATTGATAAAGCATTTTTAGCATTCAGTGGAGATCACTGGGAAAACTCTGAAAGTGAGCTGTTGTGTCCACCAAGGAAAGCCACATGGACCTCTTTGGAGCTGGGGAGGAACAGCCAGAGATATGGAATTCCCTACTGATCTTTACAGCCTTCCAGCAGCTTAGCCCCTCAGAGTAATGGGAGCTCTCAGAGTAGGAGCAGTCTTCATTTGAAGGTAATGCTGCTTCACAGTACGAAACACATGAGGCTTCTGGTGTCAAAATGATAAATACAAGCCAAATGCAAATGCTCTGAAAGACCCCTCCATGGTATATTAACCTCTGCTAACCATACAACTGTCTGACACCACAAAAAGAAAAGCTGTGGCTCTGATACTGAGATGGGGAACATATATGGCTATCAAAATTCAGAATTTTAGAAACATAATAGGCTTAAGCAGCTGAAGAGGAAACAGAAATATATATGGTTTGTGTAATGATTTTTGCAAAAGTAGAACAACTATGTGTAACAGCATATAGAAGGTAACTTGTTACGCAAAAAGAATTGGTAGCAGTTCTTTTAGTAAATTAAAGGAATTTAATAGCTAGGTAAAAGTTATTAAGATGTATATTGGGAAAATTTAGTAAAATAAGATTTAGATATTGTGAAAAATCAGTAAAGCAGAAAGCTATGGTTTGAATCCAGCAAAATTGGGGTCTTAATTTTTGGTAAGAACAAAGTGACCTGAAAAATGCCAAACCTCCACTGCACTTTCCCAGAAGCAAAGGTCAACCAGGGAACACCTGAGGGAGACATCGGCCTTCCTCCCCAGACCCCAACTCAGGACGACCAGGAGGTGTGACAACTAATTAGAACACGAAGGGAGAGAAGGCAGGGAATGGGCAGGTGGGGAGGTGTGGGTTGGTGGGATCCATGTATATTTCAACCTGGGCCTGGTCTTGACCAGGTATGCACAGTTTGAGGAGCTATACCCTCATGCATCCCAGCTGGAAATAAAACATGCCACTTACCACTTCAGTTGTAAAGTCCCAATTTTCGCAAATCAATACCCTTAAAATCCCTGCCATGTTTAGAAGTGTCAAGACCACAGCCTTCTCAAATATTTTTGTTTAATCTGCCCTGGCAATGAACAGAGTTAGAAGTTTTGTAGTGTGCTGGGAGTTTTGGTGACTGGTGTGAGTTCAGAACAGCCAGGTTCTGTAACCTCCAGCAACATTTTCAGAGGAGCTCCAGAATATTTCAACATGACTGGGCTGCAGTACTGTAAATTCGAAGTTAAAGCCTTTAAGTAAAGCTATACTGACCTCTATACTACATCAATTCTGGAAAGGCTCTAAGAACAAATCAAGAATCCAGCAAGCTCTATCTTTAATTGGGACATTCATTGTGCTTCATCATCATAAATATCTTAAACACTGCAGTAACCTGTGTAAGTTCATACAGTTTTGTCACTGAAATAAACATAGATAAGCACACTGAAGTATGTCTTCAACAAGGCTTGAAAGAAGTATTTCCAGAATAAGGCTGATGAGTAACTTACCTAACAACTCTGGTTCTCATGGTAGTATTAGCTGGCCATTTGTTTTGAACAGACTTCTGTAGGCACCCATAAATATACCTCAACGTCCTGCAGAAATAGTTGCAAATTACTTACTCCATTAAACTTACAGAATCAAAAAAGCTGGTCAGAAAAGACCTAGACCAACCTCCTACTTGATGCAGAACTATTATCAGCTCTACATTAATGACTTAGACAAATTTTTAGATTATAAAATATCTCTCAGTTAAAGTTAACAAATTTATAAAAATTCTACTTTAAAAGTTCGTTTTAAAAAATAAATTTATAAATTACAAGGAAAACCTATTCTGTGCAATTCTGTGATCATTCAGATGTGCATTAAATGTTTTTTAACTGTTTCCTTAAATAGTATTCCGTTTTTGAAAAAAGACCATTTTGATGGCTGATTTTTCTTTTAGTTTCTCTCTTAACTAAAAAAGAACTATTCTTTTCATATATGACACATAGTGAAAAAAGCTAAAAAAGTTAAGCACCACAGCAATAGTCCTCTCCCATTTAAAAAATGGACATTTGTGGTGTATTTCAGAAAATGTTGATCAGTGCATCATATACTTAAAAGGACTGCAATTTTCAATACTAACCTTGCCATCCCTAATACGAAAGAAAACTCCATGCTACTCCAATGACTCAAAATTGAGGGTTTCATATACTTCAAAAGCTAACGACACTATGAAAGGAAACTCTGTACTACCCACTTTTTATGAGATGATTCAAATCTGAGGTATGAAACCAAGGTACTTTATCAATTAAAAGAAACGGGAAAAAACAGCCTCTGCATTCCCCTAGCAGACAAAAACAGGCATAGCATGGTATAACTGTACCTACCTACCTGTATTTTTAATACGCTGTTAATAATTCCATCTCTTTCTCAGAGGAGAAAGACTGAAAAATACATGTCATTGTCTGCCAACTACCATGGTTTTCTACCTTTTTGTAAAAATACGAGATTAATTATTTTATTACTATTTTGTCCCTGATCTCTTGAGTCTAGTAGCTTCTGCTTTAAAAGAAAACCAAATGTGCCAACCACAGGCTTTTTTGTAAAACACTATTAACTACCAGAAGTGTTATTTTCCTCCCCTATTTATTTTCCTCTGTGTCTACAGCAGCACTAAGATATATCAGTAAGAACATAATTTTAAAGTGCAATGTAATTAATGGAAACAGGAATTTTCAAATATAAGTCTGAGCAGAAAGTGCAAACTTACGGGGGCAGTATCTCTGCAGCCATGAATATCTTCTCCACCAATTCTGAAAGTATACTGAGTAGATGTGCCAAATTAGTGTTTACATCTTCATTTTTTTCTAACTTCGAGGGATTTAACTAAAACAGAAAAAGATTAGGTTTTTTCTTCTATCTAGAACTACATATATATATAGTTTCTGGATATTACACACCACATTTCAAAGAAATTAAATATTCTGCTGCTATACAAGTCTCTTACAGAACTCAAGCATGTTTCAGTGGCTTGTCAGGAAATGTGAAGCAATTTTAAGTTCTAATATAGGTATCTATCTGGCTTTTATCAGCTGGGATATTCAGCACTTTTCATCTGTATGACCCTTTTTTCTCTTTCAATCCAAATTTCTGATGACTCCCATCTTTTCCACAATGAAGTGAAACACAGGAGTTAGGAGGGCCATTTTAAAAAGAGTTTCAGGATCAGTAACAACCATTTAGTATCAGGAATTTTACTATTAAAACAGAAGTTCAGATTTTGACTTCTACAATATCTTGGGTTTAACTTACCCAAGGTTAAGTTGCCTAGATTAGGACATTCAGTAACAGCCACAGAATGCCTGCTAAATTATTAAAAGAAATTTTGAATAAAAAACTTGGTAAATTCTACTACGAATAACGTTTGAAGCCAAAATCCAGGAAAAAAGAGTATTAAAACATCTCTTAACAAATTCGGTTCCTGTATTACTGATGAAAATGAAGTCTAGTTCTAAGAGATTATTAAATATCTCTACAACTAATATTGAATGTAAACACAACACTTAACAACCAATGGATTATTGTGTCAACAAACCAAAATGTTTAAAAACACAGTTTAAGGCATCACCTCACAGGACTGCTTGCTCTCCATTATCTTTAATATGGAGTCTTTCAGGGCATGATGAACAAAATTTGTTGCTGTGGCTTTCATATACTGCTCCATAAGTGTGCTTGCTAAAGTGGTGGCACGGAACAAGGTAGTAGCTTCATCTGAAAAAAGAAATTGAAAAACTGAGAAAAGGAGACATCAAAAAGACAGGAAGAACATGGTTACTCTTTGACATAAGCTGCAACTGAAGGAGGAGGGGGAAAAAAATAGCACCAGAACCCTTTCCTCCCCACCTGCCCACAATTCCAGTAAACTTTTGTGTGCTTTAGTGCAGTACCTTCCATACTTATCTCCCTGTCATTTAGTGTTCGTAACAACAAGGACTCGAGCCTTTCATGAAGAAAAATCTTCAGTAAAATGCCAGCCAACAATGTTCTATCCTGTCCACAAACATGTGATAAGGCATAGACTACATGAAGTTCTTTCTGGAGTATAAGCTGAAAGAAAAACAATTTTAAAATATTCAGAAGCTTCTCCTTACATATAACAGCTTTGGAAAAATATTATATTACATATCTGTATATATAGCTGTCACTTAAAAATATTATTTGATTACATCAACCAGTGTTACTGAGATCCCTCTCAACCAATGAAAAAAACTGGTTTTGACAGATAAAACCATGCATGGTTAAACTTAATTTCATACCTCTTTAAACTCATTGTACTCTTCTTCTGGCATGATCTTCTCCATGGAATACCGTGCTCGAACACGCAAAGATCCTGGCTCAATACCCTTTAATGGTACATGGGAACTGAGTTGAAACCACTCATCTGTTGCATGTCCTTTTTGTAATCGGCTTAATTGGCAACGCATAAACACTTAAAGACAAAAAAGCATTGTTCAGGTACATTATTTCCACCAAAACCGTGCTGCTATCGAAAAATAAAAAAATGGTTTTATTTTCAGCACATCATCTTATTTTAGGGAAAAAATACCAGCAAGAGTAAAAAAAAAGTTTTTCATCAATATATTAATGGATTAATTCTCTCTTCAGTGGCTTAACTGTGTCTGGTAACTGAAGAAGAAATATATGGCAATCTGTAGAAAAAATGTATACATATAAATTCAAAAATGCCACACAAATATTGACATGGCTTTCCCTGTAACACTCAAGTAAGTAGGTAAAACAGTGCTACTCTGCAAATCCAGGTAGAAGTCAGAAACCAAAAAAACAGGTTAAATCTTTAGAATTCACTACTCCCTTTCCAGCCTTGGGCTGACACCACCATCAGCGTCTGCTCCTATTAATTATTACAGCATTCCTTTCGTATTCCCAAACACTGACATACGTATTACCTTTATGGTAACTGCAGTCTAAACAGTTTATGTGTATAAGGCTAAAAAGTGTTCCCACGCAGTTGCTGACTAGATAATGAAAGTCAGCTCAAGAATAGCCAAATCATTAACTGGTGATGATGGTACACTGAAATTGCCAAGCAATGACTCGGACTGCAGTTGAAGCCTGGTGCAGCAGCTGGCTAGCCAGCTACAGCAGCTGGGAGGGAACACAGGCCCATCCAGAGCAGGAACATGTGCTCCTGAGAGGAGGGCCTTTTTTTCCCCAAAAGAAAGGCCTAGGCACTTTCAGAGGCAACACTGTGCCTGTGAAACATCCACCATGCTCCAAGAGGAATCCACAATTAGTTTTACATTTAGCCTATCAGTCTGCACCTCTCAGTCAAACACCCTCTCTTTCCATGACAAAGATATTTGCTTTTACTTTCCTCACATGAAAAACAAAAATGCCCATAAAACCAAGACCTTATTTTTCTTACATCTCTGCAAAGCCAATACACCAATCTGCCTTGCAGAAATTCCCAACAGTTCCAGCAGACTTCTCATTGCCCCAGTGTTGCAATACACAGCAAGATATAATTCGATGTTGGAACAGAAGAAGATCATATTTACAATGCCTTATTCAGAACAATCTTGCTGACTATTCCATGTTCTTTGGAGTTGATGAACTGATAAAAGTTAAAGCATTTACATCAGTCAAACAGCATGAAAATCAAACTATCACCACCTGCTGTTTATCACCAGTGTGGATGGAATGTCATTAGACTATGTAATAAACTGACTTTTCTAGCATACTTGTCCCTGGCATCAAAGCTCAGTATCCACAACTAAGCAATGTGCTTTTCTTCTTATTTGCTTGCACATGATGTAAGGCATGTGCAACACAGTGAGAGGAATGGGAATGAAATACAGGACCTAGAATAAAGTAATGATTTAGTTTTTCCCTGTGGTTATAGTAGCACTTCATAGCTATAATATAAACAATATGACTTCGATTTTTAAAAAGTCATACCAGATATCTGTACAAGTTGCAAAGTCTACAAAATAGCTGTTATCATAATTTATATTAAAGCAGTAAAACTTCAAAGTAGTAAGACTTTTTTCCTGCTTATAATGTTACATTGCATTGGTAGGCTCCTTTCAGTAGGCAAATTCTACTCAACATGAATTAATTTGAAATTAGTTACCATAGTGCAAAACCAAACCAGAATCTCCAGTTCAACCCTTCGTGGTGTTGTCCTTCAAGACCTACTAATTCAACTTTAAACCAACTAATTCAACAGTAGTAGCAGATGGAATTCTGCTAATAAATTCTAGGACTTTGGATTTTTCAAGCCATATTATATATTTATGTAAGTCCTTATGCAATTACAGTTAGAGAAACAAAAAAAAAGTGAACAGAATTGATGCTGAACTGTTTAGTATTATTTCTGACTATCTGGAATACTTAAGAAAACTCTAAAGTAACTCTATGGAACATTCATAGTAGGCAAACTTCAATGCAAAGACCTGAAAACTCAGGAAGTATTTTAAAATACTGAAAAGATAGCCTTCATTCATGTATCATTTTGGTATTTAAGTTCTGCATATTATGAGGAAAGAAACAAAGCAGCGAATCCAACAATTAAATTCTGGACCTTCAATCTGCATTACATGAAAGGAAAAGCAAGCAGGAAGGGTGAGTTAACCCAATTAATAACTGGCAAGATGAATAGCACCAGCTGTACAGGACTGCCAATTCATAGCATTCCACAGGTAACATTTGTGGCTGAAAAGGAAAGGAAATACGATTGGTTAAGAAGGGAACCAGTGATCTTGCTTTTGAAGAGTCACAGGTTTAATCTGGCAGTGCAACACAACATATGTCAGAGAAGATGTGGTTTAGGTCATTTTACCCTTGTGAACTTCACATACTTTATGGGGCTGGGGATGTAAGCAGAGATTTATGTTCACTGAAGTTGATTTAGTGTAACCTTTATTTCAAAAGGAGTTATGCTGGATTATGCTTATGCTGTAGGAGTGTAGATAACTGCGGTGAAAAAATTCAGCCAATCCTGCCCCTGGCCCAGAACTTCCCTTCCTAGATGGAAGCCTTCCATCACCTAAATGCACAAAACTAACAGCATCTCCTTAACCTGGACAGAGGTTAGGAAGAAACTACAAAAATACTTTCAAAGAAGCTGCTGAAGTATCCCACTCAAGAATTACCCTTTTAAGATTCTTTTCCTAACCAAAGCTTTGGTGTAGATAGCTAATCAGTTTTCCAGCTCAAATGAATTCAAGACCAAGGTCACAACTGCAATTATAGCCCTTTAATCTGTCAGACAGAATATATCTTCATTCCTCCTGCTATGCAGAAACATTTCTAGTGAAAGGAGGAGAAGGAGATCTGAAATTGAATCAAGTTCTGCAAGACCATTCAAAATGAGTTGTAAATACCTACTTTGGCTAAGGTTTTCCAACAGATCTTAATAAACCCTAGAAAATCAAATATCAATAAATTAGCGCTGGCACAATTACAGGTCAGTAACAGTATCTGCAAACTGAAAACAATTGCACTAGATTATATATACTCTGACTGCCTTGGAACAGACAGCTCAGTATACAATGGAAAAAAAAATCTTGGAACAAATTTGAAAAGAGCAGGGAGAGCCATCCTGCCCTGCAAGCAGCAAAGAGGCATAGGGCTGAAGCTGCTCCAGAACAAGTATTGGGAAACAAGACATCTTGAAGAACACAAAAAAATCCCACCAAAAAAAGGCCACAAAAAAACCCAAAACTGAAAGTATTGTGTGGGAAGAGACCCAACCGTAAATAAGTTTTTTTTTCTACTTAACAGCTTCAAATTTACATTCTTCAAACTCTTTTCTAGGAAGCTGACAGATTCTACCACCTTTCTGTTGATTTGCTGGAACAGAAAACCACATTAAAGAAGCACCTGTCTGGCTAACACAAGGAGAAGAAAAAACACAGATCTTTTCCCATTCGAAGAGTGGTAGTAAATGGAAGAAGACAGATGACGTAAAATGGAAAGAAAAAAAGGGAAATTTTCTTCAGAGACTGTCAAGATGATTTTTTTTTTAATAAAGAACTGCACTTTTCCCTATCTCACTGGAAGCAACCAAAAACCTGAAAAGAAATTCCATGTAGTCAGATCTCATGGAACTTAACATTTTATGGAGCAGACTAATACAGAACATTTCTCTTTGTTCTTGCTTTTTGATAAGCACAGTCATTGTCTAGCAATAGTTACCGTAAAGCAGAGCTATGTCAGACATACAAGACTGGAGTACAGTGATTTTATCACTAAAATCAGTGGAAGTTCTCATTATAAAAACATTAATGGAGAGCCAGTACTAGACATCAAAAATATACATAGGCAGTATGGTGAACCTAAAAACCTACTTAATTCTCTTGTGACAATCCTTGACAAAAGCAATTGTACCCATACAGAGTATCCACTGCTGTAATGTATAAGCATCTTTTACAGAAAAATACTTACATATATCTGGATCTTTACTTTTCTTTGTTTTGTTACTAAGACTTATCTCAAATCTATTAATATCAGATGAAAGATCACTAGGAGAAAAGACAGAGAGCCTCAATTAATACTATACATGGCTGGCATTTAATTTTTTCCTAATTTCATTTCAATACTGAGTTACCATTATCAGCCACTTATAATTACCAAAGATAGGTGCCTACAGAAAATTCTGCCCATGCAGAATCTGTCTGAAAGGTTGCTGCTGTATAAATACATATACAGTATTCTTTAAAATACTGTAAAACAAACAAGTGTTAAGATTCTTAAATCGAATACAAATTAGAAGTGAAATCCACTAATTCAAGATAATTAAAACTTACTCAAAGACAAATTCTTCAGACCACACAGGGTTCTGTCCTTCCCTGATGTGTGTTTTTGCTACCTGGACGCTGTTCAGGTAGATGTTACAATACGGATTTGTAAAATGCTTTACTGGGAGCGTATGAGCTTCTTCTACATGCAAAATGAGACTGCTGACCTGAAAAAAAAAAGAAACCAGTTTATTTTTTGTTGCTAAAATACAAAGCACATGAATGAATTATTTTTAATCCTCTATGCAGAGGCTTAATATGTGAATACTGAATACAACACTCCTTATTGGAAGAGCAAAGACCAAAGGAGTTGGAACATTTTAAGAAGCACAAGGAACAAAGTAAGAGTAACTCAAATCATTACTGAAAACAAATATCCAGACCCATGTTTTTAAGACATCTTTAAAATCATTTTTGAGGCATTAGGATTTGCAAATAACTTTTCCAGCCACAGAAAATTTTACTGCAACAGAAGACTAGCACTTCGAGTAAGAGCCATGAACAATTCCAAATACAGTGGTTTATTGTTTGGTGCTTTCCTAACAGATTATGTAAAATTCTCTTGTGCAACACATTACATTGTATTCATTTATGTAGATAAGCACTGTCTTTGCTTTTTGAAGAAAAGAATTCCCTTTTTGCTTTGCTTTTTGCACCCTGAAGCTCCCAACTGCACCTGTCACTTTATCTGTAAATTCACCTAATTCAGTTCACTTATTCAGAAGTATCCAAACTTCTTTAATGTTCACAATCAAACAACTGCAGTTATTACTTTTTATTCACCATTTTATTCCTTTCTCTACTGCCTGTAACAAATAACTACATGCAGTGTTTCTCAGATTAAATCATATCAGGAATTCTTGAAGTATTTCCCTGTTGTTCTCCAATCATTACACACATAGCTATTTAAGACTGACTGCTCGCTCTCTCTCTCTCTCTCTGAAGAAATTCTGGCATATATGGCACTTTCAAGAGGCCAAGAGAAATTAAGGCACAAGCATGGCTCAGCATGTATTTGTTACATAAAAAGAATATCATTAGTTAAATAACATGGATTTAAATGTAAATAAAACGTAAATAATGAGTATTTTATGTATGTGCCACATAAATTTTTGTAATTTTTCTTTGTTTTCAATGTCATATTGATTTTTGAAGTTTCCCACATAAGGCATATTCAAAAAGCTGCTGACTTCCTTAGGCTTTTATTCAGAATTTGCTACCGTTGAAAGGAAAATTATGAGATTTATGAATATCATTTGGCACAGAGAAGACAAAATACTCCTCCTCCACAAGCACCTCCAGCCCCACAGTATCAGCTTCACCTGACGCAGACGTTTATTTGATGTTCCTGGACTGGTTTTTCTTAAACTGCAAAATGCCTGCAGAGCTTTCATCCACTCCTAAGAGAGAACGATGCAAAAGAATGTAACAAAACCAAGTCAAATGCAGCTTCTTGCAGTGGAACAGACATCTGCAGAAAGTACCTGAATTTTCACTTTAGTTTGGCAAAACCAAAGTTTTCTGTAATTCCACAGTACAAAAGTCTGAATATTAAAGCAAATTTATTATCTTCACTAAACAAAACCTCAAAGAATTTGCAAATTTGAATTTTCTGTTTCAGAATTATCAAGCATTACTAATTGACATACAGTGTGAACTTTGCCAATTTTCCAGTATAGTGATACTACAAGAAATTGCAAATTGTATATAAAACTAAGCAAAACTTGTTTGCTTCTGAGAAAATTGTGTTTAACAAGCCAAACTGGTCTGATTATTCTCTCCAGTACTCCTGCATGGCAGTCACAATACTGTATACTTCGAACAAAAACTCAACAATTAACAGAGAAACATAGAGCATATATCCAACATTCTCCAGTTTGTCTTTGGACGGTGGAAGATATGTTATAGCCTCATTCTCTAGTTACTCTCTCCCAACCATTAAATCATGTATATTTCTTGCAAAGCACAAAATTTAGGTTTTGATCAACAGTCTTCTCTTCAGCCAGGATCTTCACAGATCTGCCATCTAGTCCCAAAGTAAAATTTAACAATGTCCTTAAAACCCCCACAACACTGCTTCAATCATTCTTCATAACATCCTCCACATTTTAGAAATACAGGAATATACACTGCATCTATTCTCAGCTTTGTGAGTTAGGCTTCAGCTTTCAAATCATTCCAAAGAAAAGCTTTCAGCGTACACCTCACCAAGTTTCTATTTTTCTATTAAATGTTAGAAAGTAAAGAAAGCTGAGCATTCTCAAAAGAGAAATATTTGTAAACTTTTCTGGACCAAAGCCGTATAATAAAGAAACCTGAAACAACTATATTCTGTATAAATGCAGTGAACAGCATGTAAAGCAGTTTCAAAACCAAAAGCAAATTAAACCAAATGTTTAGGAAACAAAACAGGCTATTCTATCTTCTACATGTTCTTAATTCTTTTTTCACACCTAGCAAATAAAAGCTCTCACCTGTGCTTGTTCGGGAGTTTCGCCGGCAAAGTAGAAGATATAATGCTCTTCACTAAAGTGCTGAACTACTATCTGAAAACAGTTTGGCCTTAAAATTAAACAAAACCAATAAAATTAAGTTTAATTAATCTTCACATATTAACATACACCTTCACTTGATCTATGCCAAAACAAAGCTTACACTGAACTAACAGATTCCTGCTGTTTGTCTGTAAGGTGCATTGAACAACTGTATCCATTTTTATTCATCTACATGTTACCATCACACATGGAAAGAGGAAGAACTCCAACAAAAAAAACCCCTGCATTTTGTTTTTGATTGTATTGTGTCATTTTAAGAAAACTACAGTATATGCAGCCTGCTTCAGAATATTGACATGTTCTTAGACTGAACAGGCGTGTATGCTGGGTTACAGTCAAGGCAAAAAAACAGCCATCTGAAAAAACTTGTCAATAAGGACTATTCCTAGAGAGTTGAAAAGCAGCAGAGGTTCAGCATTATTTCACAACCAGTTAATCATACACTAAGGATTTTTGTTTCACGAAACAGTATTAACATAAGGAGTTCCCTATACGAAAGTGTCCCACAGTGCTCATGACCAGTGAAACGTGTACTAGATCACACACAAAACATTCGAGTGTATGTGACACAAAGCACTACAACCCTAAATGCTGCAGAAGTACAGATTCCACTGTACTCCTGAGGAAACAGCAGGGACAGTATTTTATCAGCTACTTGAAGAGCAGGAGGAACTCCATCTCAGCTGCAGTTCCTCACTAACACCTTCCTAAGCTGCTGCAACCACGCCTGTCCTCCTACACACCCGTAAGTACCACCTAGCACCCAACTATGCTCCAACCCACAACACAGGGTTTCTTAAAAGCTGTTTCCATTCCAGGATTTTTTTTTAAATAATCTTTATCTGTATCTGTGGTCCTCACTCCAGTAATTACATGTTGGACTTTTTTTTTCAAAAAAATTATAAATATTTTTAAAACCCCCAAACAGACAGAGCAAAGCCATCAGTCCTTGCAGATCAAGAAATACCACTAATTTTAAACATTTGTCTCTAAGTTTTTTCACAGTGAAACTAGAAGTTGACTATATATAATTTTTCAATAAATATTAAGATCCTTAGGATAACCAGAATTTCTAACTTCTATAATTTATTGTAGAAGTAAATGTAGTTACTTCTTCTATAAAACACTATAATACAGGCCAGTGGAGTTGGTTTCGTAACTACCAATGAAAAAATATATAAACTCTCTTCTTAATTTCTCATGATATCTAATCAACTTCCTTGCTGATAATCACATCTCTTGTGCTCATCATATTTTGAATATCAAAATATTACAGTAAATAAGATTTGATACGTAAGTAACTCTGAGTAGTATAGTTACTGCGCAAAAACAATCTCTGAGGATGTTTACTTATGTAGCACACTGCAAACAAAATACTTGTTTTTAAATAGAAAAGCACCAACCAACTTCTAACCAAGTTAGCTTTCAAATATCTACCAAAGTAATGTAGAACTTTTAGAACTTAGAAAAATTATTTACCTTATTAGCTCTTGGTGCAATAGGATTAAAAAAAAGCCAGTGTCCTACCTGCCAAATAAACTCTCATGTACTCCATAGACAGAACACACGCTAAGATCTATTAGTCCTTTGGGTTTTGTGGCTCGTTTTTCACTTTCAAAATAAATAAGCTGGGCATCATTTCCCTCTAGTATAAAGTACAAGTTTTTCCATCTCTTTCCTTTACCTGTACAAGAATCAAACAAATGGTTACAATACTGTCTAAACAACATGTAAATTTCGTAAATTAAGAAAACAGAAGAGGGCAGTAAAGCTTCTGTCAAATTCTGAGGAGAAGAACAATGTACAGATAATCCTGCTTGAGTTGTAACATCAGTATACACATTCAGTTTTATATAAAGTAATTAAAACCAGATGCTCCTCACAGATGCAGGTAGAGTTGCAAAAGGTTCTTCAAACATCTTCAGTGCTTTCAACAGCATTATGCAAGTGGATACAAGCTGCCCCTGGGCTCTTCTCAGTGTTACACCTGTATCTACACAGATTGCAAATAATGACCATGTGGACCCCATTCGTTAGATTTTTTTTTAAGAAATGGACTCTTGACATTAGAAAGTTACTCCTAAACTCTGACCAATATTTAACACATTGCATTACAACACCTTAAAACATACAGCTGAAGAACAGAAATGGAAATATTTTATATGCAAACTTAAATCAGAATCAACCTGCAAACACATCTGTATGTAAGAATTTGGCAGGTTCTATTTGCTGCAGAGAAAGGTTCTTTGAATTACAATGGATTAGGAGCATTCTGCAACAAATTAATGCTTAAATCAGAGCACCATTTAGAAAAAACTTTCAGTCTTTATTTTATACTTTAATCATCATAAATCCATTGTGGTCTCAATAAACTAGTAACAACATTGTTTTCAAAATACAGGTAACACTCATTATTTATACTATGACTCCTAGATGGCAGAGTGATTTTATTGCACTTATTCCATATACACTATGTGCATCTCTCTACAAGAGAGTACTGCAATCTGCCTCTTTTAGCCTGATTTTTCCCAGTAATTCTCATTTCATTCCTTACTCCAGGACATCTCTCTACACCTCTCAGAATAAGCCTTATTAACCAATGAGATGCTTCCCTGGTTCTGTTCAGAAGGTATAGTTTCGGGTGGTTAGGGGTTTTTTTTTGTCTCTTGTATTAGCCTATATGTAAACTCTTACCTTCTTTCTTGCATTAGATCACTATCCAGATTACCACCTGTAACTGATCCTTCTTGTCATTTTCAGAACTTTGTTATTGATACCGTTTTTCTGTGTCCATTAATGCTGATTTTTTCAAAAAGTAGAAATATAACACTTGGTAAGGGACTAGCTTCCTCAAAACTTCAAAAACTTGTTCAATGGAAATGCTTCCGGGTAATGCTGAAGGTTACACTGAAATAAGTCAAGCTGTCAGCTTTTAATGTGTTTATGTATGTTATGCTGTGTCAGCATTAGAACCCTAAAAAGTCACTATATCCTTTGTATGACAGACTGCATTTTAAATTTAAGATTGAAAACATAAAACCTGACTTGGAATAACAAAATTAAACCAGCTGTTCTCTGCAGTGAATGTACAGATTTACACTATTCTAGCTCTCTCAGATCTCTATCAGCTACAACTTCGTGAGTTCTGTATTAAGTATAAACACTTAATGAAAATGTATTTCATTTCATGATTTTGACAAGGATGCCTAATTTTTGTACAGTGCTGCTTTTTTCAGAGCTGCCAACCAACATTTTCACGCTGCATGTAATTTTCATGTATCACATTGTTCTATTCATCTACTACCTAAGGAAAGAGATCTTTCACACTCCTTATACACTTTCTAGAACTTTTTCCTCACTTCAATTTTTAGCTCCTTCTAGTACCACAAAACTCACTAAATTCAGCTAGGAGGTGCTGATCTCCGCTCTCTAGTGACCAACAATAGGGCACAAGGAAATGGAACGAAGTTGAATCAGGGAAAGTTCAGATTAGACTTGAGGACAAAATTCTTCACTGAGGAGTTGGCCGGTCCTTGGAACAGGAATGCACACAGCCTGTCAGTACACAGGAAACGCTCATAGTCTGTCAGGGTTTAAGGAGTATCTAGATGATGCTCTTAGTCATGTGGTTTAGCTTTAGGTAGACCTGTGAGGAGCACGATCTTTATGACTCCCTTCCAATTTAAGATACTGGATGATTCTATGATCCTTATCTGCTTTTTATCTTCCTTTAAAGAAAAATAAAAAAGCAAACATAACTCACTTTTTTTCAGAAGATAGCCTTTTTTGACAATATTTTTATAAAAAGCATCCTTTGTTTTCCGACGAATTGTATTGTAGATTTCTTTTCCGTCCACTGTATCATTAAGCACTTGTTCTTGGTGCTACAAAACATGTCAGAAAAACATACTTTAAGCTCAAAAATTACCATTAAATATGCATCCTATGAAGTTGCGATCAGGACTATCTTACTGAATGCTACCCACTCACTACTATTGTTTTCTCACACATTTTACTAAAGCATTCATTTTTTCATACAATACATTTGCTAGAAATGTACTGTAACACTTTCCATAGTTCCAAAACTGAAAGAAAATAGGACTTTTCAATACAGCTCAACTTCGACAAAGTAAGTTTTTTTCATGTAAAAATAAAAAAATTATCTTTCACTTTGATTTCACGGTGTTAAAATTTATGCCAGTCTTTGAAGATTTATCTAGCTTCTAACTGTCTTCTACCAAAGCTCAAAGGCCTGAGTAATCATGGATAAACTCAGAAGCAATAAAAATTGCGCAGATCATATCTAAAACTGACTCGAAGTGGCATAGTCCTTCATTAATCTCATTAGAACTCACATGTTGTAACTGAGCAGAACTCAAGACAAGAGAAGAAATGAAAACAGAAAAAAGAGAAATTCACACAAAAAATGGTAGCTATGTAGAAATGCAAGTAATAAATATGACGAAAACCCAAGACAGGTCTGATCTTACTAAGTAAGCTGATCAAACTTTTATGGCCAAAAGTTCTTTATCCATAAAAAAATACAAAAAAAGCAAGGCTATGAAGTAGTAAGGACATATAAACTGGTTCTTCTGTAATAGTCTACTTTTCTTCCTGAGCATGTATCTGCAAAAATTTTGATCACAATAACAATAGCAAGATGCAAAATAATTTGGTAATATTAACAGGAATTACAGGACCTACAACAGAAGCTATATCCATGTTATGAAATAACGTAACATAACATAATTATCTGTCAAGATAACGTCTGTCACATAAGTACACAAGGAGTAGTGCACAAAACAAGAGATCTAGTGACAAATATTTTTGAGTAAATATCATATTAGACAGAGGAATTCCATCAGATTGACTCTAAAATGGTTCAAAACTCTTTTTCCCCCTCAAAAAGGGGGAGCATGGTGCTACGCGGAAGGGAGGTAACACAAAGCTGAACATTAACTGCACCACTGTGCACTAAATTTTTAAATAAAGTCACAAGTGTAACTGGCTAGGTTAAAAGAATCTGAAGAGCTCTCATGTGGAAAATGAGTCAATGCAGAGTTTATTAATACAGTTTTTTATTAATACAGACGTTATTGATTTACATATTAATACTGTAAGTTTTGCATATGTGAAAAGCTAAAATGAAGACTTACTGCCATGATTAAAGAGGAATGATGAAGAAAGTTACCAATGAAGATTTCCAAGGAACAATCTCAGAATTCCTATTTGCTTTCTGACCCAATCACATTACTGAGCACAAGCTGACAGCTGGAAACAATGGGGAAGCACCAAGGACACAAGTATAGGAAAGACTGCAATAACAAGGTATACATCTCCTATGCAAGACAGCAGTTACACATGTTGACACTTACAGAAAATGAGACGTTAACAGCCGAGTCACTCACTGGAGGACTGGGCTGTGATACTGTTGGTGATGCCAACATAATGGTCTCACAAGGATGGACTTAACTTCTGTTATGGCAGCCCCTAAGGTGCTGTGCTTTGGTTTTGTGACTGAAACAGTACTGGTAACACACCAGTGTTCTGGTTCTTGTTGATCAGTACCAGCATAACCTCAAGACTTTCTCCATTTCCCACTCTGCCCCATTCCTCAGTGAGGCAGCTTGGTAGACAAGATGCTGGGAGCAGAGATGATGACAATTCATCATAGGGATATTCCCTGTCATGTAACTTCATGACCAACAATAAGCACGCGGGCACAGGGAGGTCTCAGAGAGCAGGTGGGCATCAGTCCACTTGTGAGAGGTGCTGAGTGATTTTCTTTGCATCACTCCTTCCTTTGCTTATGAAACAGTATTTACCTCAACCCAGGAGGTTTTTTGCCTTTGCCTCATTCCACAGGAATAGGGAGTGATCAAACAAAGGCGCAGATCCTTAGCAGCTCACCAGGGTCAACCCACCACAGAAAATTACATGTATATTCATTAAGTGCTTTCCAGTGGCACTGGGAATTATGCAGAACATGGTTCAACTCTAAATTGTTCTGGTACATGCTCAAGAAACATGAGTTCACACCAAAACTGGCAGCAGCAAGGCAACTATGAAAATCCTGTCTCTCTGTAATGTTAGCTTCTGTGTGCTTAGCTTGGTGAACAGAGGAAATGCTCTTCTATTAATAAAAAAGATCCCACAAAGGGGTATGAATTGAGTGCAAATCTCATTATTGAGGACAGGAAGAGCAAATTCTCATCTCCATTGAAACAGGAAAGCTTGGAAAGAGAAAAAGAAAAAAATAGGTATAGAAATTTTTAAACTAGCTATAAGCTCATGAAAAGCTAAATGATGTGGTGTGCTTATTATTGGTGATCTCTTAGAATCAACTTCTGCTGTGGGGCAAGTGCACTTCAGAATAAGTGCTGCAACCCCAGCCCTGCAATCGTCCCTGAAGCTTTTTGGTGCGTATAGGTTTCCTGTGACAGGAGAAAAATCCCGGACGCAGAAGAGAAGGGCAGACTGGTTCCCCTTAAAATGGGATTAAATCAAAGCATGAGCCCAGAATAGAGCTAGGGGCACAGAACAGAGGTCAAACACCTCTCAGCACAGACAGGACTTACCACACTTTCTGTTGACTACAAGCCAGTCTTCAGTAAGTGTATATATTTGAAGATAAAAGAAAGAGATGAGCTGAAAACATTGAAAGTGTTGATGACTGACTACTGGAGATGATGCTGCTTATCTACCACTGGTATCTTTGCTGTAATTTAGTTCATAAATTGATTTGATAATTATTCAGTCTGTGACTTCAACATCAAAGGCTCAGAGATGAAATCCTACCTGCATTGGAACAGGATCTTTTAAATAATATCCTTCAACAATCTGCTCTTTTCTGTAGTGCTCAATGATGTCAGCAATACTGTTCCAGAAAGAAAAAGAATATTGAAATGTTAAACACATTAGTTTTTCCACTGTTTGAGAATCTGCTTTTACATAAAACCACAGAAAACTTTCCCTCAAAGTTTTAATAAAATCAAGTGTTAATCATCATAATCTTATTTGCAGGAATGAGGCTTTACTAATATACTGAAGTCAAGAAAGTTCACAAAACTGTACTCAGAATGCATTAATCCTAAACTCTGCAAAATATTTTAATGACTTGCTTAAGATGTCAAATGAGGACACTGCACTTTCCACATTCAGGTAGTACACGTGCATTACCCGCTTTCCAACCAGGCTGAAAACTGCTACTTCACTGGCAATAAATTTCCAAGTAAGTCCTAGAGTAATTAGCCAAGTGGAATTGGACATACTCTGAGTGAAGCGTAATCTCTTTCTAGGAGAAAAGGAAAAGGTTTGTAGCAGGGCTTATACAGATTACGACTGGACATCACTGAGCTAGCCTTTTAAATACTCATGTCAGTAGCACTCCTCTACAGGGTAGCATTCACTCTAATCACCAGATTCAGACTGCAATTGCACTTGGAAGACTCAGGGGAGAAGTAGTGACAGATGCAAGCTGAAATTCAAGGCATTTCAGTTGCTCTAACTATTTCTGCACTACTGAAATTTACACTGTAATAAAGAACGGCAACAGGGACATCAACAGAAATCAATCATTTACATGCAAAATATTGATCTAGAAAAAGACCTAAATAATTAAGTAGATAAAAATATACTCAGTGAGTCCTTTCAGTTCATGCATACTCAGCTGTGTGTGCAAAGATACAAATAAGGCATTTGTGCAACACAGGAACAATAAGTGATACTGTAAAAATCTCAAGAACTTGTACATAAAGCTGTATCAAGGCATCTTGGTTGGCTTTTCTATTTCATTCTGAAGCTATGAACTAGTGCAAACTTGATAAAATGACCTTCCCACAAGTATTTTTATTTTTCAGGCACGTAAAATGAGATTAATGTTTCTTTCAGTTTTAATGAAATCAAGTAATTAATATTCATTTTTACTGAAATGCTGTCTGCATATGCTGTTTTCCACATAAGAATTTCAACTGTGTTCACACTACAAAATATATAATGACTCAGTCACTATATTTCACAGGTTGAATAACTACTACCAACATTTTCTAATCAATAAAACAGCACTGTATGAATTTGCTCACTCATCAAATCAGGAATACCTTGACCTTCAATGCACCATTCCTTGATTACAAATGTCATTAGGAGTTCTTCAATATAAGGAGCAGGTGCCTGAAAAATTTCTGCAAATTTCTAATATGGGCTGAAGAATAAACTCAGCTGTGTTTAAGAACTCAGTGTCTGTAGTTAGAGTAATATACAGACTAGGACTTGAAGCCCTGATGGAGCACTTAAGAGCTGCATTCTTCATTCATGTTTGAATTTCCAGCAAATTACCAACTTAATACACACGGTAAGTTAAACTGAATGTGAGCTTAAGAGTATAGTGATTAATTCTCCCAAACACACAACAAAATCCAAGATTGTTTTCACACTGACAAAGATATCTGCAAATTACATACCAAAATACTAAAAAAAATTCTTACAGTGCTTTGTCATAATTTATTGCTGCTTAACTTTAAAATCTTGTTTTCTGTTCAGCTGCATAGAACCTCTTTCAGACAAATGTAATCTACACCCCAAGTGAATCCAGCACTGTATTATAAAGTAATTTGAAGTAATAACAACATAGTAACTTTCTGAAAGTATACTATTTAATTCTACAAACCCATTTCAGACTAATAAGAGTTCCGCTAACCTGGTGATTAATCTGACATCACCAAGGTTGGGGGGCTTCTGGCCTATCATCCTCCTAATAAGCCATGCACCTAGAAATCAGCATTTACCTTCATGAAAGGCTGACCCTGCAGCTAGCCTAGCTTTCAGTGAGGATGGCTGGAGGCCAGACTGATTAATGAAGAAGGTATTCAAGCAGCCTGGGTGTGAAACGGGCATAGATTCATAAGGATCCAATTGTTTAACCTCACAGCATCATGTGAGTGAAGTCATATGAAAAAGTCCACTGAACTTAGTCAAGAGACCTTAACATTTTCTCAGACATACCAGCTGCTGAATCTCTACCCACTCAGAAGCCAAGCTAGAAGTGACTGATATTCTCTGCTAGGTAAGAATACCCTGGTTCTAGGTGAGGAGGACTGGAAAAATGTTTTTCTTTTAAGGCAGGCAGTGACTTCTGTTTAAGGAGGAAAGTGAGTTTTCACTACTGAAAAGTCTTCCAAATACAACTCTAAAAAAATACTATCAAAAACAGAGGTGAACTGATAGTTTCTCCCACAAAAGGGGAAACATCTTATTATTTCCCTTTCTTTTTGTACAAATTATTATATTTTTGCACCTATCTTTTATATGGCAAAAGAAATGCATCTTAAGTTTGTTCACTCTAACTAAACTGTTCCGTATTTCTGTTCCAAGTACAACGTACATATTTCAATGCAATTTAGTAACTTCTTCCAACAATGGTGTTTTTCCCCTTTCTTGTAAATACCCATTTTTATTATTTGAAAACTCTGATTGTCTCAGATAAAATTAGCATTTTTATTTTCCCCTTTTCAAACAGACAAAAACACATGGAGAAGCTTTCAAGCTGCTTCAAACAAAGTAAACTCTTAATTACAGATACACATTTGATGGATCCACATGATACATTCAAACTACAATTTACAGAGTGAAGCAACCTGTTGGCAGAAGCACAAATACTTCCAGAGAAACAAGCTACACTTAGGCTATTTAGCCACTTATGCTATATAAGAATTTGCTCAGTTAGAAGTAACTACTAAGGAAATTACGGAAAATATAAACATATATATATATAATATATTTTATATAACATATATATATTTTATATAACATATATATTTTATATAACATATAAAATATAAACATAAAGGAAACTACAGTCTTAAAATCATAGTAGTAAATAATTATCAGGAGCAAGTTATACAAGCATAAAATATGCACAATTCCTTTTTCCACAAGAACTCACCTATTATAGTATCTGCCCCCCATCATAAACTGATTGTTTGATGTTGGACATATTTTAAAACGCTGAATATTTTCACTGGTCCGGAAATAAAGTGAATAATCACCAGGGGTATTATCTGAAGGCCTCACAAGAAAACTGCACACCTGACCAACTGAAAAGACATCGTAATAGTGTTATTTTTCTTAGTATTATATGTAAACTCTTACTAAATCTATCTCTACATAAACTAGGAAGAACTGCACACTTGAAGAGATACACACCCTATAAAGGTAAATTTTGGTAGTGATCTCAAACTAGAAGAACTAGTATTAAACCACCAAAATTAACAAAAAATGGTTCAGCTGTAGCCTGCAACATAGCCACGTCTTTGCCATCTCCTCAAAACAGCATACAAAAAAAGTTGCGTAACATTTTCAAAAAAACAATCTCTTTTCCAGTATTTAAAGTAGGGTATTAAACAATACGGGTCAGAAGTACTGTTTTCATTTACAGAAATATTTGCTTTGTGAAAGTGAAGTAACTGATTCCACATATAATAATTTAAAAATTAATTGAATCAAAAATTATAAAATTAACTTCACTTGAGAACATATTCAGTATTGATAGTCATGAACGTTTTCTTCCAATGTAGCATTCTACTGAGGTAGCAACCAGAAGGGTTGGGGAGTCTGAAACACTCATATATGTTCAGATATTAAAGAAGTTTTGCCACAGTTTAATATTAAGAGGATCACTTTTTGCCATTTTCACTATCCCTGTATTTCACATGAGAAATACACCTACCTGTCATCAGCAAATTGTAAGCTTCTTGTTTGGAGATCTTCCCATGGAACCATCTTAACAAAGATGAAGAGAAAAATTAGAAAAGCAAGACTACCAGCTCTCTTTTTTGGCTGTGATGACATTCAAGGCTCTGGCACCTATGAATTAATCTTTATTTAAAAAGACCCAATATATACAGATGACACAATCAATCTCTATGCTATTTAATGAATCTCTTCCAACAGCATGAAAAGACTAACGCTAATAGGTATATAAATAAATTACTTCCAATAAAAATATCCAACACTTGGACCTGATGTTCAAATACAATTCTGTTTAGAGACTGATATAATTGTCCAGAAAGCAGATAATTTGACAGGCCTTATTTGAAGTCATACAGCCATGTACTAGAATCATGAAATCTGAAGCTCAAACAAGATGTTAAACACATACAGAAAACCTCAGACTCAAATTTGCCAGAGCTGTGGAAACAAAACCTAGCTTTGTTAGGTTAATGAATACAAACTGCTTTGATCTCACATCTTATTCTTTCCCAGAGTCCTGTGTCAGAGCAGTACCCTACAAAAGTTCATGGCCTCTGCCTAGTCTCAGCCTGATACTTACCACTATTCAAAAAAACTTGACACGCTACAACTTAATAATTTGTACTTAAAGGAAAGCTAAAGATAGCATGCTTTTACCTATCAGAAAAGACTCCAACTTCTAACTTTCTTTCTATATTACCTTCAGATATTACTTTACAGATTCCTTGAAAGCCAAACAACCACTGAATGACAGAATCAAAGCTCTAGGTACCTCCTACAAACTACTTTCCAAATATAAAATTTCCACATTTGAAGACATCCATACTGTCAAATTGACTAGTAGAATACAGTAAACCAAACAGACCACTGAAATGCCTCCTTCTGCCACCAGCCTCTTGGGAAGTGGGAAACAACAAAGAAAAGTAAGCATAAATATGACAAACAAATGAGGACATCAGATAAAGTCATCAAGGCACTAGACATTTTTCACAACTATCTGCTGCTCATCTTCACTTGTGAATGTGATCTATCAACAGATGGACATATCAAGACACTGTTGATTCTAAGTTACATTCAACTTTTAAAAGGTTTTTAAGTATTTACAAAAACAGAAGGAACCTTATAGTCCTGTGACGTTTTCTTCAAACTTTAAGTGCTATAAGAATCACAGAATTATAGGATCACAGAATACTTTGGGTAGAAAATACCTTTAAGATCATAGCATCCAATCCTTAACACAGCACTGCTAAGTCCATCACTAAATTATGTCCCCAAGTGCCACATACACACACCTTCGAAATCCCTTCACTGCCCTGGGGAGCCTGCTCCAGGACTTGACAACCCTTCCACTAAAGGTACCTTCCCCAATATCCAATCCAATTGTTCCTTTGTACAACTTGAGCAAGCTTCCTCTTGTCCTATCACACATTACCTGGGAGAAGTGACCTCTCCTGGCTACAAGCTCCTTTCAGGCATCTGTCAAGAGTGGTGAGATTCTCCCTGAGCCTCCTTTTCTCCAGGCTGAGCCCCACCAGGCTCCCCTCAGCTGCTTCTCACCAGACTCGTCCTCCAGACCCTTCACCAGCTTCACTTCCTTCCCTTCTCTAGACTCACTGCAGCACCTCAATGTCCTTCTTGCTGTAAGAGCCCAAAACTGAACCTGAACTCAAGGTGTGGCCTCACCAGTCCTGAAAGGGGGACGGTCACTGCCCTGGTCCTGCTGGCCACACTACTGCTGACCCAGGCCAGGATGCCATTGGCCTTCTTGGTCCCCTGGGCCCACAGTGGCTCATGTTCAGTCACTGTTGACCAGCAGCAGCTCAGGTCCTTTCTGCTGAGCAGCTTTCCAGCCACCACCCCAGCCTGCAGCACTGCACGGGTCATTGTGAACCAAGGGCAGGAGCCATCCCTCGGCCCTGTGGGATCTCATACCACTGGCCTCACTGACCCAGCCTCTCCAGAGTCCTCTGCAGAGCCCTTTTACCCTCCAGCAGATCAACGCTCCCGCCCACGATGCAAACAGAGACACTGCTCTAATAGTACTTTGGTACAGTCTTTAGAGTTGTTATCTCCAAGTTGTTATCTCTTGAACCTGTGTTCAAGAAATACTCCACTGTGCATTATTTTGGCTGAAAGTGATCATACATGGCCTCATCTAAGATTTCACCACTGCAACACCCATTAGCAACAGACATACCTATTACAGGACTTTTCCATGTTAATTATCCCAGCATCTGCAGCAGTCAGTATAAAAATTAGTCTTGAGATTAAAAAATAAATCTCTTTGGTCACTTTCTCAAAAACTTAGAAAACTCAGAGTGGAAGTTTACAAAGAGTTATGATTGCTTTTAAACAACAAAACAAAAGTCCTTACATTTTGCCTTCATGAGGATCTTCTTCTCTTCCCTATGAGAAAATTAACATATCAAGTGAATGACAACAGTACAACTCAATTTCAAAAAAAAAAAGTCAAGACCTTCTGTAGAAAAAAAGACATTTAGAAGTCTGAGGCATTTTTTAAGTAAAGGACTTACTGCCGCTCTATGAAGTTTTCCTCTTCATTCATTTGGTGAAAATTCAGTAAAAATGTTATTTCTGATGATTACTTCAGTCATGATCCAAGTCCTTTAGAGGTGGTAACTTTTTAGAGAGTTTCAACCTTCTCAGCCTTCCTAAGGTTAAATTACCACTGACCTATCAGTCTACAGATCAACAGTCTAGTACTGCCACTTCAGTTTAGCCACCCACATCCTGGCGCAGGTCATCTATGGGAAGCATCTCAAGTAACACTGCTATTAGCAAAACACATGTACTGTGTAAGAAGATATTATATAATTTTTTTTTCCTTTTTTTCTTCTCACCAATAAATTTTTAAACCTAATTTCATCCTTGAATAATGAGAAAGACCTATCACAATGCAAGATTACATTTAGTTGTGTTAGTGGGCATTTCATGGGAATTCCAAGAAAGAAATGCAATTTAATGATTCCTCTCAAGGACAGTAGATTTTAGGGAAATGCCTAATAAATTTACAGTACTATTCCATTTGTACTTCTCTTTGGACAACACATGAATAAACATTTTCTAATAATGAATTAGGCTTAAAGGTTTTAGTATTTTAGAACTACTAGATGAATTTACTAGGTTTAGGAAAGTACATAATTAGAAAACACGCAATTAAATGTCACTAATTTTTGTTCAAAATTATTTTATCAAAATATCCCATTCATTTAAGAAATCTGAATATAAAAATTACTTACCACTTCTTCCACCAGGTCTTCCACAATAAGACCTTGTTCATCTGTCCGTAGGTTTGAAACCCACATCCAGCCATCTTCCAATTCATTATGGACAATAAACATGTCTCCTTTAAGGAAACTGAGGAGGATTACAGCAAGATTTAAATCAGCGATATAATCGTAATATAAAGTTTAATGAACATAATGAATTCTTGAGTGTAATTTCCATAAAATATTTGGGAAAACCTATTTGTAAAAAATGGAATATCAAAGGAATTGTTACTCCTAGCACATGTGTATTTTTCCTCACAGTGGCTATTATATACAAGTTTTCATACTTTTGATTTATGTTTAGTATCTAATATATGCTTCAGTGCTGTCAACTTCTAAGTGTGCTAATGTATAAAACAAAAATAACACAGCAATATGAAAATACAGCAATATTGTTCTTCTATCAAGAGAGAACAAGTAAGAAACACAAGTAACATAACTCTTAGTAGGTTATTACTGTATCTTACATTCTGTAAGAAAATAATATTCCTTTCATTGAAAAACTACCTTGCATAATGTAAGTTGTGGAATATCTATTCATTGTGTTCTCACATATGAAGATAAGCGATGCAAAAAGAATACAAGCAGTTACCAGAGATGCCATGCAATTAGCTACAAGCATAAGAAGCATTAACATTCAGAATCAGAGAATCACAAATCTGCTTACTGTGGCAGTTCAGAAGAAAAAGCCTAGCTCATTTTTTTCACACACTCAGATAAGCCATTTCCATATAGAATTCTTTGTCAAATAAATTTATCCTTTTGGTAAAAATCTAGGTTTTACATAACATATTTCATAATCATAACATTACTAATTTTAATTCTATGTACCTAATGTACCTTCCTACAATTAGTACAAACAAATATACTAAGAACAAAATGTCTTATTCTTATTTCCAACCAAAGAACAGAGAGGTATCACCCTTTAATCTAACTGCATCAAGCTTAAGATGCAACTGGAAAGTATTTGTATACAAACACCTACCTAACTTATTACTACTTGAAAATACTCTTGTAGATTCCATAGCTACTACTGTTATTTGAACATACCTTATTTCATCAGTTTCTGGCACTTTGGTGTAAGGTAGAATTGCTCGAACTCTCCTTCTGTCTTCCACAGGCTACAGTTCAAAAGAGAGCAAAGTTTTTTTCTTTATACTCTGTACTGTATATTCTATACTGTAGAATCTTTCTCCCCAGCATTATGCTATTCTGAGGCAAAGAACTGATAACATCACTTATATCCATCTTGCCAGTTTTATATTTCTAAAGCTCAAAACCACTGTCATCTAGAAACATGTAATTTGTTGGCTAAGAGAGCAATTATTTTGATTTTTTTTTCCACTTAGAGCAGAAGACATGTCCAGAATTTTAACATTCAGACACATCTTTATTCAAGTTTTGGGTTTTGTTACAGGGGGTATTTTGCAGTGTTTTGTTTCATTTTAATTACTTTCATTGTTTTAAAGATGGGCATGTGAAAGAAACCACAGTTATCTCCAAGATGCATATTTGAAACCATTGTTAGATATGCAAAATGTCACAGAACAGTGAAGGTTACATTACAACGGTGCTCTTTATTAGCCAAGAACTCAGCATTTTCTTGTTTTCTCTGTCTACTTAAAATGACATTACTACACTGGGCAATAACTGCAATACCTCTATCTTCCTCATCACGTATTTCTATTAAATAGCAAATTTTTTAAATCATTACTTTGTATCAATAAAAATGCATTTTCATACTCCTTACAGTTCCATGTATACTTATACAAAACTACAGGAAAGTTTCAAAGATTTTTTTTCCTAAAGAAAATTCTAAATAGTGATTAAAGTTACAAACATTTTAGTGAATTAGTCCTCAGGATTTGATTTTCTTTTACTTGCCTCTGGAGGTGCTACTGGAAATAAGAGCTTTTCCCCTTTCAGCAAGCAGGACACATGACTGTAATAACCGATCAGGTCTGACAGTGAAGCAAAGCGACGCCCACCAATATAATAGTCTCCACACATGGCAATAATCCTGTTAATAAAAAAAAAACAGAAGCTTGACATTAGAGAAATTTTTGCTACCATTTTTTCCTGAAGAAAAGGAGATTAGGATCATGTTTAATTCTTAAAACAGTGCCTATATTCAGCAAAATGCAGTATGACAGGGTCTCTGTAAACATGTAAAAAAACTGAACAAATCTTTTATCAAAAATATTCATATATATATTGTACGATCCACCAGTCTTTTATCTAAAGAAAGTGCTGATTCACAAAAAAGACAGTACATTTGTCAGAACTAGATGAAATCAAAAAGAAAGAAATTTAAGTGTGATGTGATCATCGTGGGAAACTGAAATAATGCACTAATACACAACAGCATTGTTACTTGTATCATGCACAATATACACCTTTTATAATAGGCATAAAGTAGCAAAAGAAAAAATTACTACGCTTCAAGGCTACACAATGCAGAAAACAAACACCATCAAAAATTAGTCATTTTGTTACAGTTAGCTTAGCATCCCTATTAAAAGTTAAGAAATTACTTTGGAATAATCAAAGTATCTCCTTACACTCATTTTAAAAACTTGATACCTAATGGGAAAAAGGTCACATAATCATTTCAGCAGTTTAATAAAACAAAGACTTCTTACAAAACCAGTTTTTTTTAACGTTTGTGCATTTTCCTAAAGAAGAGCTTCTTAAAGCATAATCTGAATTAAACTGTTTCTCCCAAGAAGAAATATAAAATGCATCCAAAGATTAATCTTCAGAGATTAAACCCAAGCTCGTAAGTATATAGCACTGCAAGGGGAATCAGAAAACAATGCTCAGGACATATACTGAAAGCTGTTTCCAGAAAACCTTTTGATTACTAAACATATAATGTATTGGTGATTTTTGCTTTGGGATTTTTTTTGGTGGCTTTTGTTTGTTTGTTTGTGGGCTTGTTTGTTTGTTTGGGGGGCTGCTCATTTTGGGTGGGGTTTCTTCCCCTCAAAATTAAGGAAGCAGTCAGATGTGCTAGTACTTTAACTGTGCTAACTGCAATGATTAATATGGAACAGACACAAAACAATTTCCTTGACTGACTAATGAAACCTGCACAGTGCTTTAAGTCTGTTCAAACCACTTTAGGCAAGCTTCTCTATCCCAATATTTTTGGTTTCCTCACACTCCCGCTCTTCACCCTATAAAGTAATTTTAAAGTAGCATGTTTTAAACAATCAAACACAAATAAAAAGCTGTACCATGAAAGAATAAAAAAATCAAAAACACATTATAATACAATCACTGTTTAATTTACTGTGTTCTGAAACAAAAAGTAGATAGATCACAGTATGCAAAATAAAACACTTAATTCTCACCTAAAATGATTGACATTTGTTTTACTAAGGAATGAAAGCACAAATGAACCTGGTCTCCGATCACTCTCACGAATAAGATAACTTCCAGGTTTTCCTGCTTGTCGAAGACGTTCTTCTGCAATTGTTCTGTCAAGTTTTCCATGATACCACCTGAAAAAAAGAGTAACAACGGGTGTCTTTAAACTCAAGAGTTTCATTTACTCTCACAAAATAAACCCATGAAAGGAAGAAAATCTTTCAGTCGAAACCCATACAACTCCAAAACTTCACATCAAATCTATCACACTGTTACAAGTTCAACCTCCTACTCTACTTACTGCCAATAAACAGTATTTTTAACACAGCAGTATTTCAGATAACCTGAAACAACCCTAAGTGGCAGAAGCTGTATGCGTATCATCAGTTTTTATCTCCTCCCTAATTTGTTTACTTCAAATAAACAGAAACTGAGGTGACTGACCTGACTTGAAAGACTATTGTATTTTAAGTCTACACAGGTGTCAGTTCAGGCTGGGTTTTTCAAAAGCACCAACGAAGAAGCGAATTCTCAGACGGCTCCTCAGCTGACAGAGATGCTGCTGCAGCAAAGCAAGTAAAGAACTGGACAGCAGTCAACAGGCCACCATCCAGCCCCCAAACCACCTTTCCTAATCACAATGTGCACTCCATCAATCAAAAATGAGTGCCAATGCATGGCAAATCACAGACTGCAAAACATGACAAAGGAAATCTTTAATCTACTGCTACCATTCAAGCATTCAATCACCTACCTCAGTTCACTTACACAGCTTTTGTCAGAACACTTGTCCTACTCCAAATGATCAAGTATAACTTTTTTTTTTTTTTCAAGAAAGGAGTGATGGAGAGCAGTTTCCAAAGACAGTTTTCCAAAGACATTGCTCTTATTACCCTCACCAAGCCACAGCATATTCCAGAGCTATATATCACAGTAATTCATTAGCTCCTCCACCTAATTTTGCTTGATTAAACCTTTAATTTTACACTCAAACTGTCAGCTTCCAAACAGCCACTTGTTTCAGACAATTAAAATCATTCACCATTTCAGATCACATGCCATTTAGTTCTAACAGTTCACAGACTGTTCTGCAAGATTCACAAACATGCAATTTAAAAGATATGTAAATGACCTCTTGAACTAATACATGCTAAAGTATCAAATATTTCACAGCATACAGTTAAAAAAAAATTAAAAGCTGAGCTGTTGATAAAATCTGAACAAAACCAATTTTTTTTACAAAATGGAAACAAGGCTGTGAGAGCTTTTATCAGAACAAAACGCTGATAAACTAAAACAAAACACACCATTTCACCAGTAGGAGCAGCACAGGCATAGACATTGTTTAACCTGGCAAAACTGAGTGCTCACAAGTATTGTTCCCCTTCGCTTCTCTTCCTCACTCTGATAAAAACAAGTTAAACCAGTAGAAGCACTGTTCTATCTGTACAACGTTTAAAACTTTAAACAGCTGCAGGCCTAGTTATATTAGCAAGAGCCTGTGTCATTCCATTCCAGAGCAAAGCAGCCTCATGACCAGAAATCTGTTGTTCAAAGACAGTCTACAAAGAAGTGGATCACACCTTCCCTACCAGAAGGGTCTTTTAGGAAATGAAGCAAAATCAAGACTGTTGATTTTGAAGTAATTAGGATGAAATATTCTGTGTGTCAGCATGCACTGCACAGCTGAAACTTGAGTGAGTTTGCTCCCAACATGTCACAACTGGGCATTACTTTCCTGGATAGACTGACTTTCATGAAGTATAAAACTCCTCAGAGACCCAAGAAACTTCCCTGATGAAGAAACCAACATTCCATTTCATGAAATCTATTTTACACTAATAACAGATTCACTGAGCTTTGATTTGCTCCTGCTTATCACCCACTTGAGGAAAACAATCTTAATTCTATTGAGAGACACACTGCACTACAATGCCAAACTTAAAGAAAGGCACCATTTCAAAATGGAGATGTGAGAGTCTTAATAAATAAAATAAAAATAAATAACTTACAGAGTAAACAAAAAGGCAGAATTTTTCTGCAAGGGACCAGGATTTCTAACAACAATAGCACAAATTCAGGTGCTCCAATTTTCAGTCCAGAAGTCTCAAACAAAAAAGACACTCTCCTTGCTGGTGACAAGTATGTGGGATATTGGCATATCCCACATACTGGAGATCATGTTCTCTAACACTGAACAGGCTATATATATTTTGTCCCATTCAACACTTTTATATCAAGAGTACCAGAAGATATTTATTACCTGGCAAAGCACTTAAAGAAAGGTTTATTTTCTGAAATAAAAATATTAAGTTAATTTCTGAGTGCAATTAAATTCAGTGTCACTGAGCCCATACATAAAATGTTAACTTCTGATAGAAAAAAACCCACTGTATTTTACAGCTCACTCTGCATTACTGTAATGTACCAAATTATAGTACTAGCCACAGAAATAAATATTAACACAAATTTAATACAAATGCCAGTAAAGCAGTCAATATTGAAAAACGACAAGAGAAACAGCTCAAGTGATATCCTCAGGAAACCTCTGTAGATTTCATACATCTTTAAAAAAATAGGATACACACTTAAGCGCAAACCTGTATAATACCATTAGAGTACACAAAATGATTTTCAAGAAATAACTGCATTTTTTTCAGAGAGCAGAATTTCATCAATAGATAAAAACAGTTAATTCAAGCAATATATAATCCAGGTGCACTGAAAGACATCACTGTCAGAAGTGCATGTCTTATAACTCATCCTGCTATCAGCAGTTTTCAGTATTACAGAAAGATACACTCTGCAACTTCCCATCATTATCTTCAAGGACTTTGATAGCAAATAGTAAAGACTGCTTTACAAAACTGCAGTATTCAATCTCATTTAAGGATATTGACTAATCTAACGAGCACTAATGAAATATTTTAAGATCTCCTATGTTGTATTATCAGTTCCAAAGGAAGATCCATCCAAGTCAGTGCTATCCAAGGAAAGGACAACAGAAATGAGTAAACTACAAAGCTGGCCACACTCCTAATTTCATCAGAGAGCAGAGCGCAGAACACTCTGAAGGACATAAACAGGCTGCTGTAATTTCTGGAAGGAAATAAAGTAGCCCCGAGATCCTTTGGTTTTAAGCGCCAATCACGTATCTGAGTGAAGCCTGAACTCAGTATTTCTACAAAAATACATCACAAGAAACCACCTCTCCCTCTGAGTTTTCTAAGTCAAGATTTACAACTTAATATTTTGCAATCAAAACAGCTTCAAGTTTAATGTTTTCAGTCAGAAGTAATGCTAACCATAGAGACTCTTAAGGGATGCAAAAGGAATTTCTATGTATGGTGTACTGTAAACCTCATGAAAGGAATTAAGGTTTGGATAGGAAGGCATCACATTAAAAACCTGCCTAGCTGCTCATAAACAAGTTACCAAGTGACTGTGACTTACAGGTGCCTGCACTCAAAACTCTAGCTCACTCTTACTTAGATGTCCATCCTCCATCATTGCCAAAGACAAAGTGCCTATAATTTCTCATCAGTCACCTCTGCTTGCTTGCCTAATCCTACCTAGGAACACTTCTGCATTTCTAACATTAGCTTTGCATATTTTTAAGTGCTGATAATCCACTACTTTCACTGTGTTTTGAGCAAACATAATTCAATGACATTCTGAATCACAGCTAGTACTCTAACGATGCAGTTGCTGTTATGACAATGCATTGAAAGAGAGTAAGTAGCCTTGCAAGCATACATTATGAAACTATTAAATTATAAAATGTCCCATCAGTTACAGATTACAATTCAGGTGGATTTTTTCTGTGGCCATCTGGAAGCCTGCTTTAAGAAACTTGTATAATTGTTCTCTATTTTGCTTCTAAGAGAATACCAGTAAAAGGCTTCCATGTTTCAGAAAACTGTCAAAACTTTGCATGAAAATGCTCCCATCTGCCAGTTTATTTCAAAAGCAGCACGTTCAAAACTCCAGCCCTATCTATCACAATTTAATTACAGCAAGCAGACAGAAGAACAAAGATGCAACATCACAAAGAGCTTCTATATCCATGCAAGCAACACACAGGAGTGCAGAAGAACGGTGCCCACACCTCTGCCACACCCAGTGGCTGACAACCATACGGCAAGTCATGAACCTCCCGGAATGAGCTGCACTGCAGCCACAGCTGTGGCCTCTGCTCCACACACAAACAAGAGATTGCTGTATTTTCCCATGCTCCACAGAAGATGCTGGGTAGTCACACCAGCCCCATTAGGCCCAGCCAGCCCTGTCTACTGCGGGGAGGAATGCAGTTACACTGCACCCCTTTGGCAAGTTCACAGCACAGCTATGAGGCTTGTGGCCCCCAGCACAGCCCCAACACCACAAGGCCCATGCAAGGAACAAGCCATTTACAAAGAGGTAGCAGATGGTAAATTTACCATATGGAAGGAGGCAGTTGCTATTACATGTGCAAGCATGTCACATTGTACAACCAAATCTTTATTTACATATTTCCTTCTTCCATGTGAGAAAAGCAAATATGAAGCTTTGCTGCCTTACTAAAGGATTCTGCTCTCAGAGTACACTGCAATTTCTACTTAGGAACACAGTAGGTAAGGGAGAAGAGAATGCAAGAGAAAGTGCTGAAGGGAAGTAAAAGTGAGTTTCAGCAACTTGATACAAATATAGATGTTGGTAACAGCTGTGGACTTCTCTATCTCCATCTAGAAAAAGCTATGGTGCATGGGAAAAACAGTCTTTTAATGCCACACACTCTTCACTCAAGGCTCTTCTCAGCTATATCACGATGCTTCAAGGACACCTGAAGTAACAATGGAGAATTTGTAGGAATCATGGTCAGACTCTGCCTTAATGGCTTTCACACATTAGAGAGTCTTGTTACCATCTCAGACTATGAGCTCTGTTTCAATCAGAGGCAAAAGAGAGCAAAGATTACTCTGAACTGGGAAAATCCTCAGTATCAAAAGACACATAAAAATCTCGAGGCATTTCATGAAGACAAGGGAAAAAAATTACACAACAAAATATCCTGAATTATAACTTTTGTCTTCTTATTCTGTTAACATCAAACATCCTCCTCTCAAGCTTTCGATGTGAAGATTGTCTTGCGGAGTGAATCATAGTGATGGGGATATCCCACGATCATTTGTGCCAGGAACTGTCACTGTTTCCCCCCGGGTACCCCATAGCTCAGGGGACATCATAAGAGGTGTAAATTCGGCCTGGAATCCTGTGGGGCGGGGGGGGCCAGGACTGCCCCTTCCCCTTGGCAATCAAGGAGAGGGGCCATATGGGTGACAGTGAGTGTGGCTGGCCTACAATACTGCTATCCTGTGGTTTTCAGCAGTGCAACCAAAACCTGCCTGTTTGCTTCCTTCACTCCTTGCTGCAAGGGAACCCAGAGCCAATGTCTGCGTGCTGTCAGAGGCCAGAGCTACCATCACCTGGGAAGGTCCCACTCTCCCATGGGAGTGCCCGGCCGGCCACAAGACACCGACCGCAGCGCCCCTGCCTCACCGGAGCCCGCTGGCACCCTCTGCCGGTCGTGACTGTAATTACACCAGAGGGGAAAAGTGGCACTTAACGATGAGAAAACTTCGGGGGTTTCTGTGTGTTTGTTCTGAGATACAAACATATGTGCGTATATATATACATATATATATATAACATATATTTGCTAGTAAAGAACTGTTATTCCTTTTCCCATATTTTTGCCTGAAAGCCTTGTAATTTTTGAAGTCACAGTAATTTGAAGGGGCTGTTTTTTCATTCCAGGAAAGTTTCCACCTTCCTTGGCAGATTATTTGTCTGGCAAATACTATCCCTAGCAGATTTTAAAGCAAGGCAACATTCAATGCTCCTATTCACTGCTGAAGTTTCATTTCAGTCTTACAGCTTCTCCCAGCTAAACCACACTCTCAGTTTAACTATTTTTATCCAGATTCTGCCTTTTATACCTTATTTCCCATTTCTGTCATATCTGTAAGGTGTGATACTGCCCTTGTGCACCTAATTTGCAGAGATAAGACTAAACAAAATTTCAGTTGGGTTTTACTACATTAATCTCCTTCTTCCATCTTGTTAGCTATTATTCAGTAGTTACCAACTTTCGACCAAGTCTTTGCAGTTCTCCACATCACAAAACTTTGCTACCAGAAAAACATCTGCGAATATACTAGAATGGATGCACCTTTAAGATAAGCAGTGGAAATTAATTTCTAGCCAAGTAAGTGCTCTTTGTCCAGTGTGCATGACCCTGAGTGTTACAGTTCTAGGAATATGAGGGACAGATTTTCATCCCTTTTGCTTTCCTAGGCATTTTTCTAAGAGGCACTTAAGCATACCCACGTAAGCCTAACAAAGACTCATTCTGCTTTTCTCATTTGACTGTTCCAAAATCCCTCAAAAATAGCACAGGGAAAACTGAACTGTGTTGTGCTACAAGACCAGGAACCAGCCAACTAACATGCAAAGTCACCACCACAGGCACTCACATTAGCTGTGCCAACCTGTTTACTGTGGGACATGCACACACCTCCACAAAGCAGCCACCAAAACTCAGCAGTTTATGTCAGCTCTGAGCTAGAAAAAAACAGATCAAGTGAAAACCTCAGTATGTCTTAACAAAGAGACTATGAAGACA
This sequence comes from Trochalopteron elliotii, assembly GCA_024734555.1. Classification (NCBI taxonomy): domain Eukaryota; kingdom Metazoa; phylum Chordata; class Aves; order Passeriformes; family Leiothrichidae; genus Trochalopteron; species Trochalopteron elliotii. The sequence goes on along the minus strand of JANPWX010019351.1, from coordinate 524,816 downwards.
TGAAATAGCAAGATAAGTATACAGTAAAAAGAATCATACATTCAAATAATTTCACAAAGGGCAGAAAGCTTCTAAAAGTTTCAACTGCTGTAGTAAACAATGCCATAATTTTAGAAGACGCAGAGGTGTGACACTAGCATACTATCCAACACTGAGAAGACTGACTGCCTATCTCATTTTCACAAGAACCAAGCAAGTGAAACACAGCTAAACTTCATGAAAAATAGCTTTTGAAACAGCTGGTATTTTTCTTACTGAAGAATCAGATTAGAAAATTAATTCTGGCACTCATTAAAGGCCTTAGCAAGAAACTTGCCATTTTTACATGCTAGGTATCCATGCTCTCAGGTGAAAAATACACCTTTTTTGATTAATTAGCTCTGAAACAATGTTAATAAGGCTACATAAATGAACAGATACTCTTGACAATAAGTAAGGAATTTCTAAGATGTTGTTCAATTTGTCTGCCATTATCCTCATTAAATGTACCAGAGGCTCTATCATCTTCCTCCTCCTCCTTGCACCTCACCCTCTTAAACCAAACACAGGTTTTGATTTTGTGCTCCACTCTCACCTCCTCCTGCAAGCTGGATTGTTTCGACAGAGAGATGTGTCATATCCATGGATGGACTAATTGCTTCTATAATGAGAAAACCCTGAAAGTTATTTATACACTAGAAATCAAACCCTCACCCGAACTGTGAACATTTGAACATGTTCAAATCTTCCAACATGCACTGGGAACTTAGAGTACAACCCATACAGAACAAACCTCACAGCATAATACAAAAAAAATTTGTGTGTAAAACTGAGAAAAAGAAAAAATCCACCTGTTTCTAGACTAGAATATAGGTTGAGACGATTACTACAGAGGCTTGGTAACATGCTGCTTTTAGAGAATAAAGACATTTCTCTCGCATCCTTTTTGGTTTATTTTTAAAAACAGAAATAACAAAAAAATTCACAGATGCTTAGAAAGCACAAAAATCCATGCAAGAAAGAAAATGAGGTAAAAAATGTGGCTTGAACAAGATAACGCAAACAGTCCCTTTATGTTCAGTATTAGGCAAGTATCCAACCTTGAATCCTGTAACATCCCTAGTGCTAACTCTACTAACAGATGGCAGCATTGAGAAGAAATTGACTGACTTATGAACATTCCTAAATTTTAGAAATAAAAAATTAAATGCCATTTATCTATAAAATAACCATACAAAGCCTAATGAGCCATAAACAGAATTTCATTTATATGGCTAAACATTTACATACAGACACATAATTTTACAGAAAGCAAGAGGTAGACGCAAAACAAGAAGAATAAAGTAGAAGATCAAAATTTCAGAGAAACGTCTTACACAAACCCACACATAATTACCACGTGATTGCTGAGTTGATTACCAAAAGTTGGCTAAACCTGGACAGTGATCATCACAGCCCACCCAGCTGTGTGGCTGCAGCCGGAGTAATGTGTCCAGTTCTGGTCCACATAATCCAAGAAAGATGTGAACAAGCCAGAGAAGATCCAAAGGAGGGATACTAAGATGAGCAAATGGCTGGAGAACCTATCCCATTAGGAATCAATGATCTAGGCCTCTCCTCTCTGAAGAAGAACATCAGGGGCACGTCATCACAATGCTCCAGTAGCTAAAATTATTCACTGACACAACCTCCCTCAGCAGGAAGAAAAACCTCACTGGAAGTTTTCAAGATGTGACTGGACAGGTTGCAAGATAATCTCAGTTATACTCTCTGCCCCCCAAAAGGTTGGGACATAAGAACTTTCAAGGTCCGTCCCAATCTGGGCTAATTCATGGTTCTATGATTCTATATATTCCAACCCTCATGAAATTTTATACTCACAAGAAACCACAAACTACTAGCACTTGAGGATGAACAACTATTGCTATTTCAGTTTAGCAAAAAACAGAACAGCAACAAAAAAAAATTGTATGGTGTGAAGTTGGTCTGAAAAGTAGCTGAAAATACTGAAATTTGAACAGAAAAATTACTTTTCTGGGTCTGATCTTCATAAGAATCAGACTGTAACTTGCCATAACACACTGCATACACCAAGTGTCCTGGAAACCTCAATATCCCATTCCTGAAATACAACTGGAGCTTTGAAATTAATCTAGCAACACTGGGTACATGAATTTGTATATGTGAATAATAATAACAAAAACATACCCTAGATGGAAAAGCTAGGTATTTGAAGCAAATTATTGAACATTTACAAGCCACTGTTAGCTACTTTGGAAAAACCTCTTTAAAGGCAGATTCATCTTTTGAAAGATGAGCTTTTACCAGAGAAATGAGGATATGTGTCTGTACAGAAAGTAATGAAATATTCTTTTTGCCAACCTAAAAATTTCTTGTACTTTCATTACCAAATCCCCCCTATATTAGCAATTGTCCTGACTTTATTCCTGATTAATTACAGTAAGAGTTTTCAGCAAATAGGTCCTGTAGCATGGATCCTCACCTATACATAGTATCTTTATACATATAGATAGAATCACTTGAGTTGACATGACCACTGGAGATCATCTAGTCCAATCTTACCCCCCTTTCACCCCCAGCTCAGGTAGGATCAGCTACATCTGGTTGCTCACTCAGGGCTGTCTTCCATTGGGTCATGAACACCTTCAATGACAGAGACTTCATGACCACTCTGAGAGATCTTTCTCACTGTTTGATCACATTCACCGTAAAAAAAATCCGAACAAAACAACAAATAAACAAATAAAAGCATCCTGTTGTGTTTAAATGAAAATTCAAGTTTTCCATTTGTCCCTGTTGCCTCTTGCCCTGTCACCTCACATCACTGAGGTCAGTTTGGTATTCTCATCTCAACCCTCCTCACATGATTTTTATACTTATGTTTAAGACCCACTTAATTCCTCTTCTCTCTGCAGCCCTTTATCTGAAGGATGATCCAGTCTCTTCATCACCTTGGTGGCCTTGCACAGACCACCTCTCTGGAGTAACCCCATGACTGTCCAGCACTGAACACCCCAGATGTGTCTCACCAGCACTGGGCAGAGCGGAGCGATGATCCCTCTCCAGCTGCTGACAGCACTCCTTCCAATGACACCCGAGACACCATCGGCCTTCTTTGGCACACAGCACACTGCTGGCTCTGTTCACATCCTCACATCCACATGCTTCTCTGCAGAGCTGCTTTCCAGTTCAGCCCCACCACTTGCTTGGGCATACTACTCCCCAGTGCCAGAGCTTTGTGTTTCCTCTGTTTACCTACACAACATCTCCCACAGCACAATTCTCCAGCCTGCCCACATCACCTGAGATGTCAGCACAACTATCTGGTGTTTCAGCTACTCCTCTTTCAGTTTTGCATGATCTGTGAACTTGCTAAGGGTGCATGCACTCTGCCCAAGCGTGCAGGTCACAGTATTGCCCCTGGAGGCACCCTAGGGAACACCCCCAGTAATCTGCCTCTACCTGGACTTTGAGATGCTGATCATCATGCTCTATTCCCAGTCATTCAACCAGTTTTCAATGCACCACATGTCCTTTTACCTAACCTATACTCTCGTCAGTTTGTCTGTAAGGAGGCTATGGAAGACAGCGTCCAGAGCCTTACTGAAGTTATGGCAAACTCTCTCCCTTTCTACCTCAAGTCAATGATGACATCAGAGAAGGCTCTTAGGTTGGTTAAGTACAATTTTCCTGTTATAAATCCATGATGATTACTCCTCAGCACCTTCAGCAGTAAATATGATTTAAAGATACACTAATTTAATAACAGAAACTTTTTTCTGCTCTATCACTATTCAAGAGTGATTGACCAGGTATTTTAAATAAAAAGAAAAACTACTAAAGATCATCTTCAGTCTTTAGCTAGCATATAAAAGTAAATAAAGCAGGTCAAACACACAATCTCTGTCTAGCACTGTAACATTTTACTGGTACTGACCATACCCTGGAGGGACACTGAGGAATCAACCCTGCTATACTTATGTACAGCACAAGGACGATGTTAAAACAAGACACATTCTCCTCCCTCCTTCTGTGCCTCCCAGCAAGACATGTAACAAGACACTTGTTTTGTTTGGTAAAAAGATATGAAAGAAACTGGAAAAAACTACTATGGGAGTTTTACAAATTTACGCCTGAATCAAAATATGGAGTCCTATACTGAAGAGACCTAAGCCCTCAATAGAAAATTTTTGTTCCTCTTCCCTTCAAAAACCATAAAACATACACACAAAAAAGGGTGAAAAAACACAGTGCAGTATTATGCTTCTCAATGGGGTAGGCTAGTAGATGAACTGCCAAAGTCCCACTCTGATATTATGGGACTCAATCTATGACATGAGATAAAAACTAAAAGAGCAGGTCAAGAGACTCTAGTCACTGTTTAAACAAAATGACATTATCTGATGTTAACTAGACATACTGACTAAACTACTGAAAAATCATCCTCAAACTTCTTGCTTCAAATGCTGTCCTACTTCTGGTTTTATATATCTGAAGTTTTCATTTACCCGTGAACTAACACAATCAGTTCACCTACTGCTCCACTTTCTGTAGCAGGTTAGGTACAATGTTGTTCTGTTGTTGTTTAACCACTCATTTAAGACAGTACTTCTAACACCACACATCCAGCCAGAATTAGCCCGGAGTACACGACCCACCAACTTCAGAAAAATAAGCTCTCTTCCACACACAACAGGAACTGATGGGAAAATTAATGATCTAAAAAAGAAAATATTCAAGGCTAACTACATTAGCAGCCGAACAAAGAAACCTCATACACTAAATACTACTGACATCACGTTTCATATTTTTAATACAGCACCCAACTGAACACGCCAACATTATTTCCTCACAGTTTACAGTGCAACAGATTCATTCATTAGTCTGGAAAAAGGCCTTCTGCAATTATTCAGAAATTTTTTTTTATGAGTTACTGAAACAAATGCAGAGCTGTCAGCTTGCCACCTTGAACACCCATGTAAAGATACTGGAACTTCACTCTCTGATCAGGAAGAAAAATGTTCAACTTTAATGCGATCCATTCTTATTTAATATTTCTCTACCAGTCTTCATCTTCAGTGCTTTTCCTTGTTATTATGTTGCCTGAACAAGTACCAAGAGTGACTGTAAGAATACATCTGCTTTGGGCAAGCTTTGTTTTAACCAGACAATATTTTAACAGCCTATTTCATTTTGTGTGGTTGATCACTTTCAGATTTCAAGTGATTTCCATTTCGATCAGATAAGCACTGCCCAAAGAACACCATATGAAAATGCCAGTTTTGCTGCAACGCTGGAACTGCTCCTGCCACATTACTACAACACTAGGATAATATAATAATTTTGTCAGCCAAGATTTTAAATCAAGTACATAACAGAATCAGCATTCATTCCTTAAATCCAAAGGTATTTCCTTACACTATTTGAGCCTCTGTCACTGAGCTCTGCAAATGGGGCAGAAAGTAAGGGAAAAAATGACCTAAACAAACACAGAGTTGCCCACTTTATTCCCTAGTATTCTGTGCCTCCCACCCAGCATTATGCTGCAACATAAACACACCACTGCTGTGCTCCATAAAAATGAAAACCCACACACACACTGAATAGACAAACCTCAAGTTAGTTTTAGTCCAGATCAAACACACACTAAAGAAGACATATTCCCCAGACCTCCCTGAACAAACTATATTTAAAACATCCTGATGAGAAGTGAAGAGCCTGCATGTACTTCATTTCCCATCTCTTCGTATCAGTTACTATGAAAGCCAGAATGTCAACTTTACACTATTTAAAAGCATATTCATGTTTAAAAAAGCATTTGTAACATCTTTACAGCCTAAAACTCGGAAGACTAGGAACTCATATTTTGTCTGGTTTTTGTTTGAGTTTTTTTGTTTGCTTTGGGCTTGTTTTTTTAATTTGCAAAACAAGCTCAGAGAAGGAGTGATAAAATTGTGCCAAAGTTTATGCAGAATGTTTTATATTATTTTATTTTACTCTTTGAAGTCTAATCTAAGATTGGAGTTTGAACCTTGAAAAACCAGCAGCAACATTTACCAGGTATTTCCCTCTGGAGAGAGTAGCCACTCACAAAATCCTAAAATGTAATGCATATCCATGGGAAGGCAAAGAAACCTAGTGAGTTGGTACTATTATAAAAGAAATAACCTCCACATTCTTATAGAGGAGAATAGTAATTTTGTCTTATGGCAAGGCCAGGAGCGAAGAGCACTCTCAAATTTCAGATGAACACAGAAGATACTGTAAGCAATGAAGACAAACAAAGCCACGTGACAGAACTGTGGAATCATCAATCAAGTCACCCTGCATTCCTTCTATAAAAACTGAATGAATAAGGAGGAAGTGGGAAACGGTGGAGCTGCCAATCAAACAAATGGAACAGCAGTCCTGTAATCATATCCAACTGGAGAAATTTAATACAAATTTAAACTGAAAGATCAATTAGTATTTTCAAAGATCCATACTGGAGCTTCCCTATACATGATGACAGATTAACACTGATCTCTGGTTTTGGTAATAAATTAGGAGTTCCAACTCTATAGAAGCAGATAGTATAATTGCAAAGAAAGGACATCTCCAAAATAAAACAGCAGTACTGAAAGGAGAGAATTTGCTATTGACATAAACCAATTTTATGACTTAACTGAGAATGGTAAAAACTGATGCTGCATACCATAAATAAGAGATGACTGAAACAGAAAAAAGCTTCTAAATCATCAGACAACTTAAATATTTTATGGAAATGTCACACACCAAGGATAAAAATTACAAAGATAAAGCTTAGGTATTTGGAAGTACAAACTTCTGAATTAATTTCTAAACGTGTTTTACTACTTGTCTGCTCCAGTATTACATTCTTCAACAGAAGAACATTTAACTACAAAGCTATGTCCTGGTCCTGTGCAGAGTAGCCTTCTCAACAAAACCAGGACTGAAGTCTTCCCCTACCCTGTACTCATTGCCGGAAACCTTAACATCCTTTTCTGAAAGTTAACCATGATGTTTGCACATGATTACGGTATTGCCTAAGACAATATTCTGACTCAAAAATGCACTCAGAAATGTAGATGTAACAATTAATTCAGCATCAAAAACTGATTACTCATTAATAATTGCCCTGCTTTACAAAAATATTGTAAAAAGCTTGATGTTTGGCTTTTTCCTCAGTTCTCTGAAGAACTTAGCCAGTCTGACAGAAGCACTCTACTTTTCAGAGAGACAAACAAGAAAAGCAAAATCCTGTCCCTCACGTGCTTGGCACACAATCCTGAAGAAGTAACTTTGCATTTTATGTGCTTCCATTTCCCAGATTTCTTTCAAAACTGCCTAATCCTATTTCTAGCTCATTAGGGTTACAAATTTAAGACTATTCAAACACATTCAGTACACTATTCAGAAAACAAGGCTTTAATGTTTACAAACTTTCACACAAAGCTTGGAAACTAAAAGGATAAAGGACTGCTAGAAAGCCTGTTAAGGTTAGAGAGAATAATTTTAAAATAAATCCTATACCATTACAATTTTATGTCCTACTTAAAATGACAACGGCCCCAGAAATTCTTAAAGTATGTAACATAATGCAGAAGCTAACTCTGTCAGTCAAGTTATGACAGAATATAAAGTAAGAACCCAAAATTCACACAGATTTTTAGGTTAACTATCTGTCCTATCTTTCTATATAGATATCTTTAAATACAACTATTTAAACAACTGTATGTTACCCCCTAAATTATCCACTACACTTGCGAGAACTTCAGGAACAACATATTTATATAAACGATACTAATGAAAAATTTAAGCCTCCGAAACAATTTCATTTTGGGGAGAATATGATAAGGATATGGAAGGTTTCTTTTCTATTCTAATACACACCTTGGAAGTGCTTTGCGTAAACCTGCAGATTTTCTACAGTGAAATCCAAAGGCTGTATTTAGAGATCTTTCTAATTACATGGACTCTACATAAGATTATCTGATCTTGTATTTCACACAACATAAACAAAGAACTAGTCTGCCTCTAGTGCAAGATTCTTTTTATTACCAGCACTGCAGGAATCCTAATTAACCTGATGCACGGATAAATACAATAAAACCTAGCTGTAAGTTTACAGTTTACTCCAAATGTCTCCTCTCTCCAAGCATAACCTAAATGAAAACAACTTTAAACTGGTTGAGCAGCACGGCAGTTAACACATTTCTAAAAATGTTCCTCTGTTAACGCTTTTAAAATTAGAAATTATTTTAATTCATTTTAAATCCATGACTCAAGACTGCCTCAATTTTTAAAAAGATCCAACATGTGGATCCTTTCATGTTTCTGTATGAAAAGGAAAAGATAAGTTATCTTGGGGTGTTTTCTTCAGCAGAAAGCAATGCAATGCAAAACGATGACATGGTAAATAAAGTATTTTATGCCACAAACAGGGTTTTTAAATCTAATTACAGAAATTAAGCTTATGGCTCTATAAGAAGGGGCTACCAGTAACTGGAAAAATCTCCCCAACAGGTAGTTTAAACCACAACCAGAACAGCTCACTCTTCCAGGCAGCCTGCAGTATTGCTATGAAAACTTGCAAAAAACTAACCCAAACGCCTTTTTCCCATGAGCTGATGCCACTCAGTACCGGAGGACCAGCTGCCGGCGACGGGGAAGGAGCCCGACCTCCCTGCTGCAGCCGCTCACCCTCCCGGGCTGCGGGTGGGCTGCCCTCGGCAGGACCCGGGCAGCGTCCCCGTGAAACAAACTTCCTGCTGGAACGGAACCGGAGGAGGGAGGGAAGGTGAAGGGGTGGGACGGAGAACTTCTGCGAGACTTCCAGCCGAGTTTGACACACACTTTCCCCGGCTAGCGGTGGGGGCCCGGCGGCGCGGTACCCACTCCCCCCAAGGACTGAGGCGGGGGCGGTGGGTACTCACTGGTTGGTGGGGGGCGCGTTGAGCGGAATGGCCACCTCCTCTTCCTCGTACTCCGGCCCGTCCAGCGAGTCTCCCTCGTCCACTGTTCCCAGACCCCCGGCCAACGGGGGCGGCGGCGGCGGCAGCGGGGGGAAGCCGGGATCGGCAGCCCCAGCGGCCGCCGGAGGGGCTGACCCCGCGCCCAGCTCCAGGAGCCCC
>JANPWX010019351.1:482846-510682 GCA_024734555.1 Trochalopteron elliotii | reverse complement strand
TTCTCTTTACACATAATATTCATCCTTAATTGTGAGAGCCAACCATCACATTACTTGTTTACAATAGAAGTGGTCTATAAGGATCCAACTTTAGATTCCAGCTCAGTGTTCCTCTCAGGACTACTCAAAACTACAGCTAAAAGCCATCATGGGGCTTTTTTTTAAGTGGATTTATTTGGATGAAGGGGCAAATGTAACAATATTTTTCTTGTTACTTTCTGAGCTTCTGCAAATACCTCTTCTTCTGAAAACCCTGGTATAAATGACGCTAGGACAGGCAATTCTTCATCCCTGCTGTGTCAGAATGGTGTCAGGCTTGTTTCCTTGAAAAGTGCATTTGCATGTTCCCTAGTTTGAACTAAAGTAATGCATATTATGAGAATAGTTGCAGGGGGGAGATGTTCCAGGGAGATGTACACCCGATTAGGGGCTCAGGTATTCAGGCTGGGTTTGTCACTGATTTCTATGGCATTGGAAAAGTAATTTGAGCAAAGTTATTCCTTCTCCATCAGTAAAGTGAGAAGCTATTTCACAGATGTGTGAATCAATTAGAGTTGTTTACAACACTTGAAAGCTGTTAAACATTAATGCTTCTTAATGTGAAAAGCCATATAAAATGTGACACAGTATTTTAGTGAAAGACAGGCTGCTCTGCTGTTCTGAATTTCAGCTTTTGTCCAGGTAGGAATGCTTGGCTCCTCCCACTAGGTGGAGCATCTCACAATGGAGTGATGTGATTTTATTAGTCGTGTTGTGAGCCTTAATGGCCCATTAACAGAAGATATCCCCGTGGAGGGAGGATGGGTCCTAGAAGAGATAAGGAACATTGCTCTACCTGGTTTTAACAGCTGGCCTGTAGTAATGTGTTTCTTAGGAGTGGAGCTGAAGCCTAGAAGTCAATAAGCCTCTCCGGTGGAAAAGTCACTTGTACAAACTCAGGCAAAGCAGTCAAGCTCACACACCCACACACGCCACGGGGCTAGCTCAGCAGGGAGAGGCAGAAGTGTCCTTGTGTGAGATCAGTTCCAGCAATGTTTTATTCCAGGAGCCAAAGGGAAGTCCCGAGCAAAGACCAAACCATGTGCTGAGTACGAGCTTAAGTATAGAGTACAGCAGCCAATGACCTGGGGGCACAGGGGTGGTACAAAGGGCAGGCAAAGTCAGTGTCCTATAGGAAAAACAGGGCTGGTCACCAGGGTCCCACAACCAATGGAGACACAGAGCAAAGGAGAAATCAAAGGGCCAGAGGCACTGGGGAGGGGAGAAACCAGGGAAGACCACCGTATGCAAAGCACCCTTGGGAAGTCCTCTCTCTCAGCCTGGGCAGGTGACTCTGTGATCTGTCCTGCCAAAGCCAGACCCTGGGTATTATGTTGAGGGGCTGCAGGGACTCCATACTGGCCCATTAACAGAAGGGACCCGCCCCCTCCCCCTGGAGTTACGAGGAATGGCTTATACAAGGTAAAGAAAATATCTCCCCAACCGGTTTCAACAGATGGCAAGGAGAATGCACATTTTTGGTTGCATATTGCAACTCAAGTGTCCAATTATTTCAGTTCTTCCCCTTGTACTCCCACAGGTATAAAATGAACAGTTACAGGAAGTGTTGTTTCTTCCTACCTGCATAGCTGTCTTGCTGCATATATTGCTTTTCTGTTTTTCATACACTTGCCATGCTAGCAGGGAAGTTGTGGGTGTATGGGGGGTGGGAAGAGACACAACCAGGACAGGCAACCCCAACTGAGTAAAGGGGTATTCCAGAGCATGTGACATCATGCTTAATATATAGAGATAAGAAGGAGGAGGAGGGAGAACATTCAGAATGACTGCAATTTTTTTTCCAAGTCACCATTACGTGTGATGAGGCCTTCTCTCCTGGAGGTGGCTGAACAATTGTGTTCCCTTGGGAAGCAGTGAATTGATTCCTTGTTTGGCTTGTGTGCATGGTTTTTGCTTTCCCTGTTGAACTGTAAGGGAGGCTAAGACCACTTTTTGTTCCTTATTGGATGAGGGAGGGAAGTTAGTGACTGCAGATGAGGAGAAGGTGGAGGTGCTTAATGCCTTCGTCTCAATCTTTAGTGGGAAGGTGGCTTGTCCTCAGGACAACTGGGCTTGTAGATGGTGTCAGGCAGCAGAATGGTCACCCTGTTATCCAGGAGGAGGCAGTCAGAGAACTGATGAGATGCTTGGATATTCATGAATCAGAATGGGACCAGAATGATCCAGATGGGATCCATTCCAGGTCAATGAGGGAGCTGGCAGATGAGCTTGCAAGGCCGCTCTCCATCATTTACCAGCAGTCCTGGCTCACTGGTGAGGTTCCAGATGACTGGAAGCCAGCCAATGTGATGCCCATTCACAAAAAGGGTGGGAAGGAGGATCCTGGTAATTATAGACCCGTCAGCCTGACCTCAGTACCCAGTAAATTAATGGAACATCTTATACTGAGTGTCATCATGCAGCACTTAGAGGATGGCGAGTGTATCAGGCCCAGCCAGCACGGGTTTAGGAGGGGTAGGTCATGTTTGACCAACCTGATCTCCCTTTATGACCAGGTGACCCACCTGATGGATGCAGGCAGGGCTGTGGATGTTGTCTATCTGTACTTCAGCAAGGCTTTTGACACTGTCTCCCACAGCACACTCCTGGAAAAGCTGGCAGCCTGGGGCTTGGACAGGAGCACTCTTTGCTGGGTTAGGAACTGGCTGGAGGGCCAGGCCCAGAGAGTGGTGGTGAATGGTGCTGCATCCAGCTGGCAGCCAGTCACCAGTGGTGCTCCTCAGGGGTCTGTGCTGGGGCCAGCTGTATTCAGTATTTTTATTGACGAGAGTATGGAGTCTTTCATTAGTAAATTTGCAGACGACACCAAGCTGGGAGCATGTGTTGATCTGTTGGGAGGGAGGAGGGCTCTGCAGAGAGACCTGGAATGGTTGGATGGAGGGCAGAGTCCAGTAGGATGAAGCTTAATAAGTCCAACTGCCAAGTCTTGCATTTTGGCCACAATAACCCCCTGCAATGCTACAGGCTGGGTTCAGTGTCACTGGACAGTGCCCAGGCAGAAAGGGACCTGGGGATACTGGTGACAGCAGCTGAGCATGAGCCAGCAGTGTGCCCTGGTGGCCAAGAGGGCCAATGACATTCTGGTCTGTATCAGGAATGGTGTGGCCAGCAGGAGCAGGGAGGTCATTCTGAATTCCCTGTACATGGCACTGGTGAGGGCACACCTTGAGTGCTGTGTCCAGCTCTGGGCCCTCAGTTTAGGAAGGACATTGAGACTCTTGAGCGCATCCAGAGGAGGCAACGAGGCTGGTGAGGGGCTTGGAACACAAACCCTGTGAGGAACAGCTGAGGGAGCTGGGGTTGTTTAGCCTGGAGAAAAGGAGACTCAGAGGTGACCTTATCACTCTCTACAGCTTCCTGAAAGGTAGTTGTAGTCAGGCAGGGATCAGTCTCTTCTCACAGGCAACAACTGACAGAATGAGAGGACACAGTCTTAAGCTGCACCAAGGGAAATATAGGTTGGACGTTAGGAAAAAGTTTTTCATGGAAAGAATAATAAAATTCTGGAATGGTCTGCCCAGGGATGTGGTGGAGTCATCATCCCTGGATGTGTTTACAAAAAGACTGCATGTGACACTCGGTGCCATAGTCTAGTTGAGGTGTTAGGGTGTGGGTTGGACTCGGTGATCTTGGAGGTCTCTTCCAACCTAGTCATTCTGTGATTCTGTGTCTATATTTCAGCTCTTGAGTTTTTTGGCTTTTACTATTCCAGTCCTCTCCCTAGTGCTACTGTTGGGGCAGTAAGCAAGCGGCTGCCTGCGGCGTGGCTGCTAGCTGGGCTTTTAAGCCATGACACCCTGTCAACCCAACACCCCTTTGACTTTAGTAGCATACAAAAAAGTGCTACCTGATTGCTGTATCAGTCTTTCTTAATGGCTGTAATCCTTTCATTAAAATTCCATATTATTATCTGTGTTTAAATGCAAGAGAAACCTTACTATTTATACTTACCTATGTTTGTAATTTATGCCTTCATAGAAAGCATGTTTGGATTCTCCCGTGAGGCTGTGTATACTGACTCCATGTACAGATACACTGAACAATTATGTTTTAAGCAACACTAAATTTATCCTTATATTTGGAAGTTGATTTATTACTTACTAAGATTTTTCCATAAGAAGAAATTAGAAACTGAGTTGCAAAGGACAGCTTTGTTTTTTCAATTTTAAACATGAAAATACTTGCATGTAATAATTTCCATGCTTATTTAATTACATCTAACTTCTGTAAGGGTTCTCAGTAATGATGGAACTTAGGTTTCTGCAGTTTATCTCTGGCTTGTTGATGGACAAAAGTTACATGTTGGCAAACATCTTCGTATTTTTGCAGCTGTGTAGGTATCTTTTGGATGTTTGTAAAGGTGCTTCTACAGCAGCTAGGGAAAGGAAAAAAGCATGATAAGAATGATGAAACAGGAAAATATAACTACACTCTTAATACCTACAGAACTTCCTCTGAGACCCGTGATGTAACCTGCACAGGATAAACCCAGCTGTTGCAGGGAAGACTGTCTTTTGTTTCAAATTTGGGTGAACTTTTGTGCTGTTTACTCTGAAATTTCAAAATAAACAGTTAATAACACTGTTGAGGAATGCATCATTCTCTTTCATTTCAAATATGTTCTCAGTTTGTGGTTATAAGTTCCAATGGCTAAATATAAAACAACCTATATCTTGTATTTAAATAAAGGATATTTCTGTCAGGCATAGCTATATGTATAACCCATAAAAATCAACAAAAATCTTCAATGCATATATTAGTCAGCAGGCTCATATTCTGCGTTGATGGTAGAAATTGAAGTACTTCTTAATAGAACAATTAAAGAGTAAAACTCTAGATGTAGCTGTAATATAATGTAGTGTAGTATGTAATTGGTCATTTCAAGGAGTGTTTATATAACGAAGCTTATAAAATAGTAAAAATAATAGTGGAATTTATTTTGAACTTACAATTTTCATGTAAGTTTCCAGGGGGAAGAAAATTCCACGTAAGTTACCAGGAAAAAAAATCAATTCTTTTTGACCTACATTTTTAAATTAGCATCTTTATGAATTGTATCATTGAAAACTGAAAAGTAAGGAGAGAAAATGCTGATTCATGTAACAGATATTTCTTTATCTAAGACATAGCCAGATCTTATTTCCTGGACATGAGATCTCTATGAAGCCAATTAAATTTTAAAATGTCTGCTCACATGGTGCTATCAAATATTCTGTATACACTTGCTGACTGTACAGAAACTAGAATTTGCATGTGAGACTTAAAAAATGCATTTGCAAAATGAGTAACTGTGTCTAAGGTCGTATTTACACATCTGAAGCATCCATTCTGTATATGAAGATTCCTATTTCCTTATGTATATACTCACATTGAACAAGTTCCTTCATATGTTACACTGGGATAGTTTAGGTGTCCTATTGTTCTACTTAGAGTTTAATTTCTATATGTCTTCCACCATGGAATAAATTTTTCCATTAAGATGTCTTTCTCAATTAGAAAGAAGAAATCAATTGTTAAAATCCAATATGCTAACTATTCTTAACTACTCTTAACTATTCTTAACTATTTTTTATTAACTATTATGATTCTTAACTATTTTTGTTATAACATTCTATGACTTAGGACACTAAATTAATCTAACTGCAAGATTTAATATTTAAAATGCAGTGGTTTATATTAAATAACTGTCCAGACTCCTAAACTTCTTGATCTTATAATGTGTTAATCTAAGCATTTACTTCTCACATAGTCTACTTATCACTCTTTCCATTACTATTATGTTTATTGCTTGTGATAGAATTTACTTGTATGAAGCAATTTGTCTAAGCTAGTTGTATTTCTGTTGTTGACTTTGAAATCAGTTCCAGAGCATGAAACTACTAAGAGTAGGAACATATGTAGTCTATAGTTTTAAGGAGTGACGTAACTCATTCTAGAATAACCTAAACATATTCACACAGTGATAACTCAATTTTAACTTACTATGGATTGAATTCTAAAAGGTATTAAACAATTAAACTAGCTGTCATTTCACTATTCTATTTAAATTAGAGGTACCTAAAGATTTAATGGTAATAATGCTGAACCCAATTGCTTTGAAAGGTATAGAAGGCTTATATATCTTCAACATGACATTCATGATGATTAGGAAAAAGGGGAAGTTCAAACATTGTATCTGATGTATGGCATCTGCTACATAGGGGCAATTATTGTAGCAGCAGTTAGTTACAAATTATACTAGTTTCATTTGACATTTAAATGATAACTCATTAACGCTTTTAAAATTTTATGTAAGATTTTCCAAGATGTGCTGGTATATAGTTGTTCATTTGCTGTTTTTTCAGCGCCTGTGAATAGCTTTGCAACCTTCACTGATATTACACAATTTGCAGGGATATCCATTTCCTCATAAGGAGCAATGGCACATTGATTTTTCTAACTTTATTTCTGTAAAACAGTGAAAGATGCTCTGTTTCAAGAAGTATGTCAGTCACAGACTATATAGTATGAATACATGAGGCTTTGGCTGTATTTTGGAAATTGTACTGTGCTTATAGCAATAGCAGGGTTTATCACAGTGAATAGAAAATTAGGGAAGAATAAATACTAGTCTTACATCCTTCTAACTAATGAGAAATTGCAGTGTTCATGGTAAAAAGGAAACAAGGAGCTGCCTTGGTGTACACAAGGAATAGGCACATCTAATCCCTGCAGCAGGCAAGCACAGGGGCACATGAAGGGAATAAAGGATTCTGGCTTCTGCTTAAATTCATGCCATATAGTGGTCAACAATTCCCAGAGGAACTAAGTCAGGCTGGCAGATTTCCGACAAGCTTACAGTCCCTTTCTAATGGATTTAGAGCTGGCAGTGGTCTTCACTGGTTTTCACTATGTAGGTATTTGAGTCTACTGCTCCATCTTTTAAATCTGGTTTTCACTGCAGGGAGAAATCTCTCTATAGCAGCAGATTTGCTCATGTTACATCTGCACAAGAGAAGACATTGGCCCTTCTCAATCAGAGAGGATACTTCTCAATTCTAGTGCTTCTGAGGTTTTGTGTATTACACACTCAGGGAGTGGAGGACTGACAGATTATCTCCTATGGTAACCTGCTACTCTTAATTGGGCTTGCTGGCTATTCCATGCCTCAGTTAAAGCAGATAATAATTGGAAAAGTTATGGGTTTGTGTATGTGATTTACAGTGGTGCGCAAGATACTGTTCCAGTCTACAACTGAACTCACATGTCTCAGATTTCCTCTGGGTAATGTATTCTCGTGGTAATGAAAATTTGCATTGACATGAATTTGTTTAGTTACATCTGTGCCAAACTGTCTGGTAATTCTGCATTTGCCTTCCTCCTTTGCTTTCTCACCTTTCCAACAACTCTACTGTCCTAACCAGCCAATCCACCTATTGGCATCACCTCTGTTTCCCAGGGAATAGAGCACCTGGACAACAGGAACGTCTGACATTACCTCTTTGTATGAATACCAGTATTTCTCAGTTTGGATGCCAGCATAGCAAGAATATATGCACTACTTTTGTTAGACCTTTACCATGCCTCATCATCACCTAACTTAAGATCATGGATCATATCAGACTCTAGGAAGAAATTAAAGCAAATCTTACCTATCAGGTACAGAAAATATGGCATATTTGAGAGTAGTACCATGGGGGTGGAGAAGCAAGGTCTCAGATGAATTGCTCTGCAGTGCTATAGTGAGAGTACTGTACCAACAACTCCATAAACAGCAATATGAAAACTTTATTATCAGTGTCACATCAATAGTTTTACACATTACCAGCTGCTTAAGGTCTTAAATTGTTGAGACTCGTTGAAAAACAGCGATCCAGTTAACGTAGACTTTAATCTAGCCACAGGGTACAAGATACCATGTTTCAGATGTAAAAATTGCCATATTAAAGCAGTAGGAACTGCCTATCTCCATCTTACTTTCTTAAATATGTTCCAGGGTGATAGCAATTCATACGAAGGGCCAAGACAGGGTTGCTCACATGTGTCATAAAGCCCATTATCACACTTCCTCCAAGTGGAGGGGGAAGAAGGGAGATGGGAAACGTTCTTTTAGTTTTATTTTTATATGTATTTTGTATGTATGTATACTTGTATTTTTTGTACCTTCAGGGTTTTTTATTTTTTTGTCATGTCTTCCTCAGCCTTCATTAAGAATTACATTTTTCCTTTGCTGTTTTGTTGCACAGATTAGCAAAATATCTTTCAATATTAAGAATCACGTAAAGTGATGAATTAAGCAAGTCTCAAAAGGAAAACTCGTCTTAACTCAATGCCATTTTAATTCAAAGATAGCACTAAGAGACCTATGCCATCTTTCTGTGTCCTTATTTTAAATGAAGAACAGCTCATCTATAATCAAGTTTGTCTGTTATGGCACATAGGCTGTACTCTGCTAATGGAGGTGTCTCTGAGATGGGTGGTTCCACAGCGTGTTTTAAAGTACACAGGAAGAGAAATAGAAAAGGAGATACCTCGAATATTTTAAAACAAACAACTGGACAACACAAATGGCATTCTGAGAAGACAGAAGTACTAACATTCTCCAGAGTCTTCAGTGTTACAGAAATGTAAAATTGCAGACTGTTGTCCAAATCTAGAAAATCACTGATGTTAACTTCAGCACGCTGCTTTATTTTGTTTTCAAAAAGCAACAGCATAAGAGAAAAGGCTAACAGAAATACTGAAAATTGTTAAAAATGTGGAAAGTTATCTCAGCAATTCATGGAATCATAGAACCACAAAATGGTTTGGGTTAAAAGGGAACCTGAAGATCATCTAATTCCACCCCTCTGCCATGGGCAAGGACATCTTCCGCTGTCCCAGGTCACTCGAAGGCCTGTTCAACCTGGCCTTGAACGCTGCCAGGGATAGGGGAACCACAGCTTCCCTGGCCAGGACCTCACCACCCTTGCAGTGAAGAATATTTTCTTAACATTTAATCTAACTCTGCCATCTGACAATTTAAAGTCATTCCCCCTTGTCCTGTCACTCCATGCCCCTGCTGATAGTTCCTCTTCAGCTCTTGGAGCCCCTTTAGGTGCTGGAATGAGATCTAAGCCTTTCCTTCTCCAGGTTGAACACCCCCAACTCTCTCAGCCCATTTCCATAGCAAAGGAGCTCCAGCCCTCTGACTGTGAGTGTTTTATCTTCTTTTCCTCTTCATGTTAGAGCCAGTATTAATACACAGGAGTCATAGTTTCTTGTTTGGACTCGGTGTTTATTATTTCTTATCTATGTTACAGTCTCACGAGTCGTGAGCTCTAGCTAGCAAGTTAGAAAACAGAGGTAAAATGGAGTACCTCTCTATCTCTATGAGGTCTTTTCAAGGACAATCCATCCAATTACGAAATGCCACCTAAATTATTTTTAATTTAAACTAAATAACTACTTGAAGTCTGCAATGCGGAATTTACTAATCAATTACAGAAAACCACCCAAACCCATGAAGAAGGAAGAAGAAGGGTAAAAAGAACAACTAACCTCCACTCCAAAGTCTCCCTCTTGCCCCACACACATCACCATGTACCAAAATTCCAAAATCTAAGTTTCCAGAATTCCAGCATCTGACTCTCATTATGGCCTCCTCTGGACTTGGTCCAGCAGATCCACATCCTTCTTATAATAAGGATCCTAGAGCTGAACACAGTACTACAGGCAGGGTCTCACCAGAGCAGAGCGGAGGGGGAAAATCAATTTTTTTTTTGCCTATTCTAGGCAATCTCATTTTTCAAGAACTGATTCAAACTCCCTCTTCTTGTAGAAATGGAGGATGAACGGTGAAAGAAACCTAAGAAATCCAGATAGGATATGTCATTCCTTAAAACCTATTTAGGTAAGATAAGGAACAAAGCCTGCTAACAGTGTTCCGGTACAGACTCACTCAATTTAGAAGAGTCATTTCAATGGAACATCAGAGTAATGCGAAGTAGTCAATACAGAACCATTTTAAAAGCTTGTGGGAGCATCGAATTTTCAAGCTTTGGAATAAAGGAGGAATATCAACTCACCCTTGTCTTGATTGCTTACGATTCTGTTGCTTTGGGAAAGAAATGTTTGTATCAATTTGAAATAGTTTAGTTCTGTTCTGATTTTCATGTTGCATAGTAAATACAATATGTTGTCACAATTAAAAAGGTTAATTCAGTCCCTTGAATTTTCTTTTTCAGATATTTTGAGAGGGTAACATAGAGCAAAGCCAAATGCTAAAGCTCCTGTATATTTTAAGAAACATTTCAACCTTTCCATATTTCCACTCAATATACATAAAAATGGCATTGTAGTCTAGCCCTGATATAAGCTGTTTTCACAACTTTGTTTTCAAATAGGATCTGATCCACTACAGGTTCTCTGTAGTGAAAGCCACATGCAGTTTGACTCACAGTTAGAGAGGATGTGTTGCACAATTGTTAATGCCCTCTGAATGTATAATTATGCTTTTTGGTTTTGGTTTGGTTTGGTTTGGTTTGGTTTTTTTCAATGGAGACCAGTGTGTCTCTTATTCAGAGTATGCAAACTGCTTGGTAGTGTGCCATGAATATTTCTCCCCACATGTCATATTGGCTGGCATTTACATAGAAACAAAAGAAGAGATGGCTGTAAGAGCAGAGATTGAAATAATCTTAAATACTGCCTGGAAGAAAAATTGTACAAATGCTCCATCTGAACTACCATATTGCAGTCTTTCCTTTAAAAAACTGAATTCTTTGAGTGCAAGTACCTATTAAAAAAATGAAAACAAAAATAAACACCAATTTATGTGAAAACATCCTGTGCAGTGAAACATGGCACTAAAGTCTATTGAAATGTTCCTCTGAGAGTGGGTTAGAATCCCTAAAACCAATATGTAAAACAATGGTTATTTGGATAGCTGCAAGATGACAAAGTACGTAAAAAAAAAGGTTAACTGAGGAGGACGAAGAGGAGACTGGATAAAGTGCTTTAAATCTATATGCTATTAGAAAAAGAAAAACAACAACAAAAAAATATATCTTGAATGACTAACATCAAGTTCACTTTCTGCTTTTGGCAGTTAATGCTTAATTCTGATTTCATAAAAGGAACAATACTTCGTGTATAATCCTTGAAAGGCAGGAATAATTATTTTGATTAAAATGTGTTACTGGAATTATTTACTATAGATGATAACAGATACATGGAACTGTGTTTTAAGCATTCTCACTCAGGCAAAATCACGTTACATCAAAGGAAGAGTGTGTCTGTTCTTTTTAGTTCTTGGCTATACATACTTCATGTATATATGTCCATACATATATATACTTATACTTGGCTATACTTCAGTATAACTACTCCATTGAAGTAAAAAGGGGGAGACATGGAGTTTTCTTGCATAAAAGGTGAGTGAACTAAAAAATAGCAGAGACTGATATAAAAGTGTTTGTTTTAACATTTTTTTTCTGCTGACCCTCTGACATTTATCTGACAGAACCATATCTCACACTGTCCATCAGTAGAGGAAACCATCACTAAATGTATTAGTCACTAATGCATCATTAATGTATTAGTTCATCCCCTTATTTGGGAATGCTCTTGAATCAGCTTTGTAATTCCCAGTAAAAACAGAAGTATTTTTGATGTTCTACATAGTTGTCATTTATCAGCTTTTACGCCGTTGAACAAAGGCATTATTTTTCACTGAAAACCTCAGTAACTGTTTTTTGTTATGCTTATCTTCCAGAAAAATGCTACTGTGTCTCATTGATGAGAGAATTAGTATTCTTTTCAAAGTTTTTTCTCCCATTTGGTTTTAAAGGCAACTGTAAAGGTTTAACATTTGCATGTCAAAGACCATAGCTTTTATGTTCTGTATTTTACATTTACTACAGTGCTGGGTTATTGTCATTACTTAAGTGTTCCATTTGTTCAGTAAAATCTAGTACTATAGAAAAGGGAGAGATTTGTTCAGGCATACACTTTTGAATATAACTTTTTGATTGCTAAGCTAACAATATAAGGATTTTTCTATTTTTTTGTGTTTCATGGGTTTGGTTCGATCGATCTCGCTGCTTTTTAAAGGAAAAGCAAAAAAGGAAGCAAAAAAGGAGGTCCTTTCTCCCCTCTTGAAATTCTTTATTATGTGGATAACATTTACTTTCCTAAGTATGTGTTTCAACCTTGAGTTTTGTTTTACAATTTTGAAGTGTCTGTTCCTACAAATAGCAGATCTGGTCTTTCTGAATGAAATATACCCAGCTTTTAATAAATGCAAGGAAAAACCTAATGCTTCTAGCGAAATACAGGGAGAACCCAGTTGTCTGACTGTTTTGGGAGATTAACCTGAAAAGGAAAGAGCTGTCAAGGGAATAAAAAATGCACAAATACTGTAGAATTAAATGAGGTTATATTTATTCTGTTTACAAGACCAATCCTATAATTTTTTGTATTTTGAGCTATGTATTTATAAGTAATCACTAAAAACTTTTCTTTATTTCAAATGTTACCAGCAGATTTTACAAATCTGAGCAAAATACCAAAATACAGTTTTCATTTATAAAATCCCAGAAGGGCTAGGGAAGAAAATATGTAATGTATTTAATAACACCAACCTCATATCATTTACACACACACACTCCCCTAAAAATTTAAAAGTTTGGACCATTACTCCAAATTCTGCCACTTTACAATTTTATTACTCTTGGCTGCCTACTTTACCAACCTCACTGATGGTTACCTTCTAGTCCAACGGGACCTCTACAGTTGAAGTGCAGAGCTGCTTTCCAGCTGGGTGGACCCAGTATATACTGGTGCCTGGCATTGTTGTTCCCAGCTTCAGGATCTTGCATGTCTTGAACTACACAATCTTTATGTCAACCCATTTCTCCATCCCTCTGGATGACAGCACAACCCTTTGGCATATCACTCACTCCTCCTAGTATCTGCCTGTCCTCACAGTGTCATAACAGCAGCAAATTGAGGGTGCACTTTACACCACCATCCAGAGCATTTGCAAAGATTTTAACTCCTGTCATGTGATTTGAGGTGGGCAAGCACTGAACTAGTGAGTTACTGCCTGTTCTTCTAAGAAGTCAGGCATAACAATGCAGTCACACAATAATAATAATAATAATAAATGGCTGGTTTGACTAGATGTTTGTATACAAAGTTGTTGATTTTACAAATGTTTTACATTTTACAAA
This sequence comes from Trochalopteron elliotii, assembly GCA_024734555.1. Lineage (NCBI taxonomy): Eukaryota > Metazoa > Chordata > Aves > Passeriformes > Leiothrichidae > Trochalopteron > Trochalopteron elliotii. The sequence goes on along the minus strand of JANPWX010019351.1, from coordinate 497,429 downwards.
TGTTTGATGTACGAAACTGTATAATAATGTTACCTTACTATGGTCTTCCTTCATAGTCCAATGATAGAGAGTGAAAGCATGACCTTTTTTCTTCATGTCTGTGTGCAAGAGAGAATTCAGCAAGTCCTCCATCTAATTTGAAACTGTGAGCTTAAACATTTGAAACCCACCAGGCTAGAGATTTAACTAGGCAAGGTAAACTCTGTCCATTGATCTTGGTTTTCTCTAAGCAAATGCTTAGGGGGAAGAATTATCTCTTATCAGAAGAGTCTGGCACTTCTTTAAAGCCAGAACTTTCTGACTTTGAGGACCAGTGCCACACAAACAAGGGAAGATATAATTTCTTTGTTGCAGGAGAACTAAGATGAGATTAAATTTAAGGGTTTTTTCTCTCACTCTTGTAATGGCAAAATTGAGAAATGTGTTAAGTACTTTGTGCTTATGTTTTGGCAGCCATAGGTGATTTCATTAGGGCCCGGAGTACAAGTATGGTAAAGTGTCATGCAACAGTTGATGTCTTCCCCCCCCATACAGAAATAACCACTTCCTTTTAAAAAGTAATTCAGAATATCTGAGTCATTAAGGGTCTGTCTCAGAGTGCTGTTTTCACTGTGTTGCTGTTCTTGTGGTTTGCCTAACATGTGAGTTATCTGCACTAGCTTTTCTTCAGTTTCAGATTCATGCCCTTGTCATCTCTAAAAGAAAAAAAGAAGATAATCTTTTGAAACAAAATACCATAAAATCACAGAATAGTTAGTGTTGGAAGGGATCTCTGCAGATCCAACGCCCCTGCCGAGGCAAGGTCATGGTGGGTTTTGAATATCTCCAAACAGAGCCTCTACAAGTTTATTGGGCAGCTTGTCCCAATGCTCTGCCACCCCCATTGTGAAGAAGTTCTTCCTTATGTTGAGATGAGACTTCTTGTGTTTTATTTTATGGCCATTATTCCTCATCCTGTTACTGGGCACCACTGAAAGAAGTCTGGCACCTTCCTCTTGACACCTGACTTCAAGATATTTATATGCATTTAACAAGATTCCCTCTCAGTCTTCTCGTCTTCAGCTCCTACAGTCTCTCCCCATGAGAGATGCTTTACACCCCTCATCATCTTTCATGGTCCATCTGGACCCTCTGCAGTAATTCCTTGTCTTTCTTGTACTGTGGAGATCAGAAGTGAACATAATAGTCAGAATGTGACCTCACTCAATATAATATATTACGAAGTATTGTAAATGTTTGTTCTCTTCCCCCCCGCCCCACTCTTCCCACCCTCCAGTATTGTTATCTGACTTTCTCACCAATGATTTGTGAGGAGGAGGCAGTTCTCTATAGCAGGAGTAAAAGTAATCTTAAATAATCCAAGAAACCTATTGAGCAAATCAGCTAGCATAATTTCTTTTTAAATAGTTTTCATTAGCACTACCAGTTAAACTTCTTTACTACTGACATCATCATCCTCATCATCTCATCATCATTATTAACTAGATAATAAATTATCAATAATAATAATAACAACAGAAACAAAAAATTTTGTGTGCTGTAGCAGTACCAAACTGCTTATAATTTCTTCCAGTAACCTTTCTCTGCTTTCTCTTATTGTGTGTTCAGTGTCTTTGCTATCTTTTTTATATCAAAGGCCTAAAACAAAAACAAAGCCCCAAAACAATTAAACAAACAAGTGCAGCCTTTGAATCTTCTCTCTATATTATTTCCTGCCCAACTTTCCATTTAGATATATAACTTCCTCTTCTATGAAAGTGTTTTGCACTTTCTTACCTAGCTCAGCAGCTTGAGATCTGATCCTTATCTCATCTTTTACTTAAACATTTACCCATCTACCAATCAAGAGGTCTTAAAGTTGTTACCTTTCTCTTTGCTATTTCAGTTTGTTTAATTGTAATTATATTGCCATACTTTCTGTGCAAGATAAAATTGCAAGAGAATATTTTTGAAAGCATAACTCCTCAACAGTTATAGTATTACCTTAAATTTTTTAGCCTAAAGTTATAAGAAGTATGAGTAGAGACTCACTACCATTGAGGCATATCCCATGACCATGCACTCATTTTAGGACAGATTCAGGACAGGTAAACTGTAGCTAAACCTAGAAACTTGAGTCAGGGCCTGGAAATGTAATAGATTTCTGAAGGCAGCAGAAGGTGGTGCAGTGCATTATAAAGTGGAAGGGTAATTCCACTGTGAAACAAACATGTTAGCTCTCCATAAGTAGATGATTCTCCACAGATAGTACTGTATGCCTTAACGTAAGTAGCTAAACTTAGGCACACTCTGCTGAAAGTCCGTGGAAGCAATTTCCAGAGGTATATGTTCCTCAAAACGAATTCCAGGAACAATCCCAATGAGTTAAATAGAGCAGCTTGTTTCCTTGTGAAGCAGAATGTGACACATTACACTCTGTTTACTTCATTTGTGCTTCTACTTACAGTCCTCAAATGTAGAAACAGTATACCAAAAGAAAAAGCACAAAGAGCTGATACAGCTGGTGCACAATGAAAACATATTTCAAACTCTATTCATGGCATTCAGAGAGATTAACAAAAACAGCTTGTGTAGAATTTGATTATATTGAGTAAAAATAATCTTAGTAATAACTCCCTGAAATTAATACAGTGCTTTCCCCCCACCCTTTTTTCCCATTTTTTTCTTTTTTTTCCTTTTTTTCTTCTTTTTTTGAGCTGAAGGACTATTATATTGTTTTTAGATTTTAGTAAATAACAAATTAGTGTCTGTAGTACACTGTAAAGTCTGAAATATTTTTATAAATGTAAGTTATGGCACTCATATTTAGCCTTTCCTATGAATCGACTTGAATAATGGGACAAAACATAACAGAGAAACTAAAAAATTAATTAATTGTCCCCCTCCTTGCCACTGTCAGGTCAAGATTTGTAAGACAAACATGCACCTGGTCTTATTTATATATTTATTTTTAATTTTCTATTTTCTGAGGGTTTTTTGTTACAGCTAATAAGTTAGAGCTTGAAGCCCGAAGAACTTGTTCTCAGTTTATTTAGGGTTTCTGAAACAGAAAAAATAAGGAAGTATAAAGAAATAATTTCTTCCTGCCACTTGTACTGAAATGAAGTTAGTTTACCCTTTTCCTTTTTATTCAGTATTCTGGAAGTACTGCTCTTTTTTTTATATTTAGTTATTCCAGGGCTGTATGTGGGACCCCTTCCCCCTTCTTCTCATATATTTCAGTGATGGTATTTCTTTCCTTGTTCCAGATGAAAGAAAGTTTTGCTGCTTTTATTCAAATCCTAGTGAACTGGACAGCTGCCAGAGCTTCCATCAGATGCCTTCAATTCTAGTTACTCTCAGCTCATTTGGAGCTTCAGTTCAGCTATGTCATAGGAAACAAAAATATCTTACTAACAAACCTTTAAGCTTTTATAAATACATGACATCAGTAATCATTAGCATGTCCTGGGCTATTGTTTGTGTGCTTTGAGTGCATAGTTAAAAATATTAAAGCACTTAGGTATATCCACAGGCTGTGTGAGAAAAGTAAATAACTGGTCTGTCCATTTTACAGACAGTATTTTGCATCAGTAGTGTATTGAGTTATACTGGAAGTGTTCAAGACCAGTTGGACGAGGTTTGGAGCAACCTGGTCTAGTGGAAGACCTCCATGCCCTATCATAAACAGCTACAGCTAAATAAGATGAGTCCAGCTCCATGTGTGTGTGTATGCATACAAGTATATGTATCTATCATGATGTATTTTTGAGCACAACCATGTCTAACAGACCTTGAAGAGAAATATTTTGTTTGAGTCTTGGAATCTATGTTAACATCTTTCAGCAGTGCAGTTCTTTATCTGACAAGAGCTCATGTTTCAGTGTTTGGTAGATACATAAAATCATGGACTGGTTTGGGTTGGAAGGGTCCTTACAGATCATCCAGTTTCACCCACCTGCCACAGGACACCTTCCCTTAGACCATGTTGGTTTAAGCCCTGTACAATCTGATCTTAAACACTTCAATGGATGGGGCAGCCACAGCTTTTCTTGGCAATCTGTGCTGGGGTCTCACCACCCTCACAGGGAAGAACTTTTTCCCTAATATTTAATCTAAACCTTCCCTCTGTCTGTTTAAGGCAAATTTCAAGCTAGCATCTCATTCAGCTTCTGATTTCCCATACAGCAGCCATTTCAGACAGTCGTAACTGAAGGATGATTTCTGTCCTCACCTGCCTTCCAAGGCATTACTGGGAGACCACATATGCTGGCAGTCTCTTTTATTTATGCCTTTTTGGGTTTTGCAAAAAGATTCATTGATTTCTTTTTACTACTTCTTCCTATTCATAAGGGCATTAGCACTGATAGAGATTGTGAACAAATGCAGTTGTAAGCATGAACTTGTTATGATCCACCCATCTATCACTTATAAATTAAGAAGAAAAACTTAAATTGGGTGGTATTAGAGCAATGCAATAATACATGATCAGATTCTTTTGGTAAGAAAATAGTTGAAGACTGAAGCAGTATGTCCTTGATGTCACCTGTCTTTATGATGAGAATGAGCCAACTTCTTTATACCATTCATGATTTCTTTCAAAACTGAAATAATCTTTTTTTAGTTTCCCTCTAGTGGAAAAGTGTCATTGGTAGTAGTGCTATGTGCTATGTGACTTTCACATCTAAGCCACTATTTAATTCATGATTTTGTAATTACTCTTGCCTACTTGTATTTGTTCAAAGCAACCCATTTCATTTATAGTAGAAAAATCTATGCCCTTCATATACTTAATTTTTATGCAGTTAAGTTCTCATGGTTGATATTTCTCTGATGGCTTTCATTCAGCTGCTTCTATTTACATATTTTAAATCATCGAAGTTCAAATGCACAGTGTATGCTGAAAGATTTAGATGTATATCATCAGTTTAAAACTTGCAAGACAACATGCAGAACTACTTGCTTCAGAGTGGCCACAGTAAGATTCCCATAAACTACTTGTAAGCAGTGTCCAGGTTTTGTTTATCCCTTATGCTACATCAGAATAAGCAACTTTCACATATATATAACTTTTGCACCCTTATGTTCTCTGAAACAAACATCACAGATTGTCATCACATGTGTATTTAAAATGTAGGTATATAGATGGTATTGTAATTGAATGACAGAAAAGAGAAGACTGTTACCCTGTCCATTGTAGTTGGGGGAATTCTGTATAAAATCAGTAGAGGCACACAAGGGCCTCCAGTGTGTCATGAGATAGATATTAAAGCGTGGTGAATCATTCTGACAATGCAGGGCACCACCATAATGTAAACTAAGTCAACTTCTAGCTTGTCCTAATATGAACTTTATTTCTTTTCATTCAGAATCACTAAATCACATATTGCCAAGATGTTTTGATGTTAGGAGAAGAGGAAAAAGCAACTTTTTTTTAAACAAAGTATGAATTAGAATTTATAACTGCCAACAAAATGCAGAAAAAGGAAACATACATTGATTTCAGCAGGCTTTGAATCTTGTCTTCAGATTTTATCAGGAGAGTTCACCATGTGCATAGCTGTATCAACACTGTCAAGTACTAGCACTCAGTATACAAGATTGGTGAATGCTTCTTCTCATAAGATCATTTGTCTTTGAGACTTTATGTTTTGGGGTTTGTGGAATTGCTTGAACAGCAGAATGTCATATTCCAGCAAAAGAGGAAATACTTCTCTGGGTGAGTCTGAATCAAATCATGTGTCTGTTAGTCATTGAGGAGATGTCTGGCTACAGTACAGTAATAAATGTAAAGCAAGTAATCCTTCCTTTGCTTGTGTTGTAAAGACATCAGAAATTTTTATATTTTTAAAAGAAACAAAGCCAAGAATCAAACGCTAACCATTCCACAAGTATGCAGCCCAGTTTCTTAAAATTTGTTTCATTTTCTTCTATAATGAAAATGTTTTTGTTTGCTCCAAGCATGACATGCAGCCTTGCATACCTTTTAATAATGCTGTTAGATTCAATCTCTCATACTCAGTGTCTTTCACAATGTAGAATTATGATGAGATTTTAATTTTATTTTTTACTTACTGGAAATAAGTACCCACCTAGTAGAAGGTGTCCCTTACCATGACATACAGTTTGTAACAAAATTATCTTTAAAATCCCTTCAAACACAACCTATTCTATGAAATCTGGCCTTATTTCTTTGCACATTTGTAACACACATACACAACTCATTTACCCCTTTGCTTCTTTGGCCTGGGTGAACCAGATACAAGCCTAATACCTATGTTATTTCTAATTCTTCAGAATCATAACTATCTGCCAGTCCTGTAGAACTTGTGTTATTTTTTTCTCTGTAGGAAGAATCAATAATATTTCTAGACTAGCTCTAATAGAAAATGCTAATAAAAAAGCACCTGAACCAACAACCAAAAGACTTCTTTCTTCTCTGTGATGCTATTCTTACTGTAAATTTGGTTTAGCAATACTTTACCACTTATCAACCAAACTCTGAGTTATGTAAGAAATTTATTTGGATAAAGACTGTGGAATAGTTGTGGTTTTGTTTGGTTTTTTTTAGTATGGCAAGTAAACCCCATTAAACTTACTCCAGCAGTGCTTCTGGGGCTGGCTGCAAGACCTTTCAGCTGTCATTGCTCCTTACAATTCTCGTTTTTGGGTTCTGTTTTCAAAACAAGATATGAAGCCTTAAGTTGGAATGTACTATATATTCATGTCACTGTATATTCATCCTGATGTTGATTTACAATACCATTTGTTTTACAAGACTGGAAGGAAGGAACACCTTGGCATTTAAATTCCCTGCCTGCATGCTGCTCTGCCAAAACAAGTACAGATTTATTGTACCTTTTTTTTTTCCCTTTCAAACGCAAATACCTCTGGAATCTTCTTCTGTAATCAAGTAGCAAAAAAATTCCACAAGCTCATCAGATGGTGCTTAACCTTTTGGGAATTTTCTTCACCCTGAAGTATTATTTAGCATCTGTGATGTTCTATTAACCACCTGAATGCCCAGGCTTGCAATCAAAGGATGACATCTCTGTCTTGCCTTCAGCCACCATGGTGATGTACACTGAGCTGGCCTTTGCTGTGCTGCTTGGTGCATATGAGCTAAGCCATGATGTATCAAAGGGTTGGAGAAGGAGGGAGGACTGAAGAGTCTCCATCAGAAGAGGTTTTCCAGATGTAGACAGGGTGTTAGACAATCTCATCTAAGTTCTCTTTTCCATGAAAGGTTGGACCAGCTGATCTCTTGAAGTCCCCTTCAGATGGAGCTGTTCTGTAATCCTCATTAACATGTTGAGTGCAGCAATGTTAAAGCCAGCCTATAGCCATCTTCTTTATTCCCAGTGACATTCCTTCTTATCTGTGACCTTATTTAAAGGTGGAAATGATTACAGAGAAGTCTCTTGTACATCCTTGATAGAAAAAATCAGTGTTGTCCTCTGTTTAATTCAATTAAATAACACATAATTGCTTGTGTGGTTATGCAATATTTTTGGCTCAGTTGTTTTTTTTCCCAGAACTTATTGGTGGAGGTTGCTTTGGAAATTTCTGTGTTCACAGTGGTCAGATTTAGAATAATACAAACCTGATATGCCTGGCTTGGTGCATTCTATCACTAACTGTAAAGCACCTGTTGCACACATGGTATTCAAAGAGAAGGATGGCAGGTGGCAATAACAATTTGTAGTCTTTTATTTGAGAAGGCAGGTGGTCTGGGACTTACAGAAGGAGTTGGCACAACTGCCCTGATATTAAGGTTCAAAAATTATTGCAGTTACTGTGGTTTTAGTTCATAGCTAGCCATTTTGTAATGGGGAGATAATTTGTTGGGATGCTTGTGGTAGAACCTTGATATGCCTTTAATTGTTTATTTATAGACTGTGGTTGTTGGAAATATGCCCAGAATAACAATTTCTTTGTTTTTTCTCCCCAAAGAACATGTATTTAGATGGATTTGAGCATCCATGAAGGCAATAGAAGGACACAGAATGGTGAAGTATACCATTTAAATTAAAAATAACTTGAATAAACAGAAATTTTACATCATTGCTGTATTAAATTGAAAGGTTACATACATTACCAATCAAAACTTTATATCCCTCTTTCAGGTAATATACTTATTTCACAAGAATAGTCTTCTTGAAATTCCTAAATAGGAAATTGTTTTCAAAGCCTTTGAAGATGACTTCTCAAAGAGTATGCTGAAAATTACACTAATGATCTCAGGCTCTGTCTAAACCAGCCAGAAGCAAAAGCTCTCTCAGTTTCACACCTACTGATATTCAAACTCCCTTTCCTTTAAACATTTTCTATAGAAATAATGATAGCAGACTGCCCTTTCTTTACTGAGATTTAACTCCCAGTTTGGGTTTTGATTTGTCATTTTACAGGTATTCAGACTTTACATTAGCACACAGATTTCTCCTTCTCTCAAAAGCCAAGGAACATTTATTCCACCCATTTTTAAATGCCCTTTCATAGGACTTGAGTGTATCCTTTTTAGGGTAACCAGACAATTTTCATCTTGTCCAAGTGTCTGGACTGAAAACTCTACAACCACCATAGGCTGCTTTCAAAATAAACATTATGTTATGGTTTTTGCCTGAAAAGAAATGCCATTTGTGGTCCGCAATTATGTTTCTAGCAGAGGAAGTTCACTGATATGAAAGGAACAGTAAAGATACTGAAGACATTTATGCTTAGTATTCTAAGTTCTGGTGTTTTGTTTGGATGTGATGCAAATACAAAGGGCTTTTTGAAGAAGTAATGACTAGAATGATGTCTCTTGCAAACAACACAAGGATTTATGGGTTTTACTTCTATGTGGGTGATCTTCTACTTAAATATTATGTTTATGCTGAAATTTGTACAAGTCTAAGTGGACATAAAATCAAAATTATACTGCAGAAAAATAAACAATCCACAATTATATAAAATGTAAGGTATTTTATATACATATAACAAACAACTGAATGTCATTCTCCAGTACACATTGTCAATAAATCCTCAGTGAGAGTCATCTCTAGTTGCATGCAGCTCTTGTTTTTATCTTCTCTGTTTAAATGGGTTCCTGCATGGCAGCCAAAGCAGCAGGTTAACCACACCCATGGAAGACTTTATATTTGGGTTTAAGAATGCTTTTATACAAGCTTGTTGTGTTTGCTTCAGTAGCTACTGTTAATATTTTGCTCTGCTAATACTTTACCTTCTTTCCAACTGGAAAAAAATCTTTGAAGTGGCAGAAGTTAGCAGTCTTACAAGTATCAAAAATCATGCATTAGGTTTGATAGAATTTTCATTCAACAGATAGTAATATAGGCAATTATTTGATATTTTTCAAGCTACTGGTGTAATATTGCTACACAAAACCCAGTAAAAATCCTCTGTGTTTCCTGTTGAAGTCTATTTCTACAGGAAAGGTTCTGTGTTGCTACATTGTGGAAGTGTGCATTGTATTGTGTGACCTTTCCTGGTGTACAGTCTCCAAGGGCTTTCACTACTGAACTTTTTATTTAATTTGACAAAAGCAAGACATGTGGCTGCTGTCAGCCTAATGAATTGAAAAAATTACATTGTTGTGTACCAGCACGGGATACTTACTTGTCTTTGTAGTTCAGAAGAGCTGTGGCTTGACAAAAAAGCTGTATAATATTTTTGTTTCTCATTACTGTCTTTCAGTGCTCTGAACAGTTTGTTGGTTCCAGGTGATGGAAAATATTCACATATTTGGATCAAATTTGCTGAACAGCTTTGGTCACAGTGCACATTTCCTTTGTTCAAAATTGCTCCAAACCTCAGACCACATAAAAATTCAATACTAGTCATAATATGAATGAACAACTATGAGACTGAAGGATACTGAGATCAATGGGTCTCACTCGAGTAGGTGAGAAGTGCTGCCTGTATGATGAGATAGATCTTTTTTTGAAGCCCCCCTCACAGTCCCACATTTACTGTGCACAATGTCTCTAAGCTGGGATTGCCCCAAAAGAACCACATATTAATAAGCAATCAGATTACTTAAAGATAATCTTAATAGCAGTTGGGAAAAGTTTTGCAGTGTCTTCCCACAGGCTGACACTTATTTCAGTAGTCTGATTCTGCCAATTTCATTTATTTGGAAGATCCCATTGTGGGGTCATAGAGACCGGTGTTAGATAATGGAAAATTCTGCTGTGGGACAGTCTCCAGTGATGCAAACATTGACTGTGGTTAGGTCTGACCTAAAGGTATCAAGTAGCCAGGTCTTCCACCCCTGGAATTGACACTGAAACCCTTCCTCTTGCAGACATTTGGAGTTCCACTCTAACAATAGAATATTTTTAGTTTCTTAGCAAAGCCTGCTCACACAGGCTAGCTCGCAGAATTTACAATGCCACCGTTACCTAGACTGTGAAGTGAGTGGTCAAGGTAGCACACCGAGTGTTTTTCAGGAACCTGCTGTGACCTGATGTTCAGAGATGCAGGCTATCCAACTGTTATGTTCAAGTCACATTTTTAACTTTTCCACCATTTTACATACAAAATATGTTCAGAAAAACTGTAAAGATTCCAATCTAAAATTTAGAAGTTGTTTATAAAGTCTCTTTATACATATTTAAAGTAGATTTCTCTCTCTTTGAACCTAATTTAAAGCAATATCCTATTGGTTCCCTCCAGCAGTTCAACCTGGCCCATAACCACCAGAGAACATCAGGTGGGTTGGTGACTCTGTTTCTGAGATACTCATCCTGTTTTGTCTCCATCATTTCCTATGCATGCTAGAGGTACAGGCATCAAGTTGAAGAATTGCATCATGTACAATTCTCAATTGTTTCTTCTAAAAATATCCTGTAAAATACAATCTGCAAGCATTGTATTTAACTACAAGCTCTGGAGCAAGTAAGGATGGATATGTTCAGAATAACAGCCAAACCCTGACTATGAAATCAGCATAATACCTCTTACTTTGCATGAACCATATCTGTCTAGGGAAGGATATAAGATAATTATCAGTAAGTTAATTCACACCTATGTTTACAACACTGATTTCTGCAGATATGCAAGCTGTGGGACACTAGTCATTAGTAAAAGGTATGATCTTATTCAATAACTTCATTAGGCTTCCAGAAAGAGGAACAAACACCACATTGAGGAAATGGGCAGATTTTTTATTAAGCCAGAAAGAGTTGTGAGATTTTTAAAAAGAGGAACACCACAAAGGGACCTCAAAGGAACATAAACCTCAAATTATATACTGCTAGTTTCAACTGAAAAAAATTACACCCACTTTATTTTAGGATGAATTTGAAACATGAGAGTGAGGAACCTAAGAGGAAGTGAAGCTGCAAAACATGACTTCAGCTAATAGGCATCATGTGAGAAATGATTTTCCAAGACTGCATTATTTATTTCCAATCATATTTCAAATAATATTTCCTAGTACTTATAACCAAAATCACTTTTCATGTCACACACATTGAATAGAAGGCTTTAAACTGTATGATTCAACATTGCTGCAATGCAGGCATAATTTATGCAGAAGGAGGAGGCCCAAGTAATTTTTAATATATTCACATAGACATTTTGCAAGCTATCGGCTTGGCAAAACAATTGAGTCATTAAGAACATCCAATACAATATTATGGTCAGTTAAGCCACAAAATAAAGCAAAGAGCGTGCTATACAAGATCATTTTTTGAGCCACCTTCTTGTCTGGAATACTCTGCTCAATGCTGATTACTAGAATATTAGAAATAAACAATAAAAATGGGGGACTTAGTTCCAGAAAAAATCCAAAGCGCCATTATAAGTAAAGGTTTATGTGGTAAGAGAAAGAGTTAAGCTAGAAAAGTTGGCAAACTGCTGAGAAGTGCAGCTAATGTACAGTAGGGAAAAAATAAGGATGGACTCCATTTAAATTGAGGACTTAGTCTTCTGCACAGATGAATACCTAAGGCTAATGGATGAAAGGTAGAAATAAAGCTTGAGTGGTAATACTTCTTTTAGCTGCCAATAAGGGAAGTGATGTAAAGGTAAGTGATCCCAGTTTAAGTTCTGAAGACTAGTTTGAAAAACATTTCTACTCTGATTCTCCAGTTAACAGACCTGTCCTGAGCAATGGTAGGTTGACTATTTAAGTCAACAGTCTTACAGTTCCTGACAAATTATATGGTATGTCTAATATATGATCTATTATTCCCATTTGTGTTTTCATCTCATGTGACTCTTTTCAGCTCAGTTAAAAAATCTTTTGTTCAGCTTCAAGATTTGAGTCCATTTGTTCTGAAGGCTTCTGCTTTGTGCTCACAGTAAAAAAATCTAAGACACCCTCTTTGGGTTACTTTTCTCAAATATTTCTATTGGTGTGCAAGAAAACATTGCAAGAAAGTTTTGTGTACATTTTGAAAGTGTCAGGCATGGATAAGACATGCAAAAGCAAACTAGGATTTTACTAGGGGATCAGGCAAAACATTATTTTCTTAATATCCTGATAAAAAACTTCAACAGAGATAGACAGCTTCTTTATATCTGCCTTCTAGCAGGGACTAAAAGATAGGAGAAAAAGAAAAAAAAAGTCATGTAGAAAGAAAATAGAGATGAAGAGCTGACAGCTTCAAGAAACTTCTGCTTAGAAATAACATAAAACAAATCTCTTTATTTGTTCCCCAGACCTGTCTACTATCTGACATTGACATTAAATGTGTGGCAGCTACTGACTTTATACTTGAAATTACCAGTAAAAGTAGAAGATTCCAGGAAACTAATTTATGTCTGTAGTTTTGCTTTATTTCTAAACATAGAACAGCAGCAGGAACAAGCTGAGATCTGCCATACCTCACTTATCTGAATGTCAGCTCTTGTTCTAGCTGGGTCTGGCCTTCCAGTTTTAATTTTTTATATATATATATTTTTTTTATGGTTCCTGATGTTTCTGGTGTAGACAATGCTGCAATGGTTAATTAGTTTTACACATACCTTATTCTTCCATTTGGAAATGTAAATTTGTCATTTTTGAAGGATTTCATGTCAGAAAGTATATTCAAAACTCACTGATGCCTCTGAGTCTGCAAAGAAGTCTGCTGAGGAACAAGAAAAGCAGGGCCAAATGTTACACATAATAAAAGGCTTTAAGATTATTTAATTAAACTTAGCATTAGGGAAGTATTGTATACTGTATGGAAAAATGGCTTTCCTCTGGGTCCAGGCTGGTTCTGGCTCAGTTTTTAAAATTATTTCACTCTCAAAGTCCTTTTTTAGTTTCATTTTAGTCCTACAACCAGTTTCTTTCTGAGATTGAATCACAATATCCCACCAAATTCCCCTTTGGCTTGAGTGACTAATTCTCAATCGTAGTCTGCATTGCAACCCTTTAAAATATTTCTGTTGTTATCTGTACTGGGGGGTACTAGAAAACAGCTGAACTGGAAAAGAGTAAGAGCCAGCACCAGCAGCTGCAACAGCAGAAAGAACAAACACTCAACACACTGCTTAATCCCTGCAATTTCCCCTAACAGCCCAATGTTTCATAAACAACAATTTAAGCATCTCATAAATAAATACTGATCTTGCACCTGCTGTTTAAGTAACTTTTCGTGTTAACATTCATTCTTAATTTATGTCTTTTTGGTCAGGCTTTAAAGTATACTAGAATGGGATCATTTCTATGATTTACCGGTTAAATCACAGTAGTTTATGTTTCTCATATTTCACTTCTATGCATAAAAATAGGATTTCCTGAAATATATGTTATAGACTGAGCTACAAAACACATCTAAAACATTTCATAAATGGTAAAGATAAGAAGTAGCAGAAGAAACAAGGCTTCCACAATAGTGTACCATCTTGCTTTCACAGTCATGAAGCAGAATTTTTCTAAAATGGAAGTCTCTTTATTTGAACTGGTTTTTTAAACACAAAATTCAGCACAAAATAATTAATTAAGTAAGTACATCTTTTGACAAAGCAAGATAAAATTGTAAAAGAATTTAAGTCTACTGTTGCTTTCTAACCAGCAGTGATCTTGACTTAAAAGCAGAAACTGAAATAATTATTTCAGTTAGAGACTTTTCCTATAAGTAAATTTTAAGGAGTACATTGGAAATCAGAAGGTTACCATGCAAACAGGATCAGACCTGAAACAATACTTATACTTACTAAATCTGCAGGTTTTATTAACCTGGCATACTCAAATACTCTGTTTTTTATATGCCTCTGGTAAAAGGAGGAATGTTTAAGCTCTACTGGTCTAAGAAAATCAAAATGAAAAGCAGAGGATATAAGGAATCAGTTTTTTAAAAATCAGAAAGATAAATAGATATATATAAGTGTGTAGGAGCATCTTATCAGGCAATTTCTTGGACACAGACACTGCAAGGAAAGATAATGGAACACTGACTTCAATCCCACTTATAATAATCATTATAATAAACTATTGAAATTATTAGATTTTCCCCATGTCTTTTCTTTGTCACATGACATTTTTTGTGAGTAATGGGAAGGAAAGAAGGGAAGTTCTGGGAAGTTCTGGGAAGGGAAGGGAAGGGAAGTTCTGGGAAGGGAAGGGAAGTTCTGGGAAGGGAAGGGAAGGGAAGGGAAGGGAAGGGA
>JANPWX010019351.1:464712-482459 GCA_024734555.1 Trochalopteron elliotii | reverse complement strand
AGGGAAGGGAAGGGTGAAGAACAGACTCAATTTAAGCAAGGGGACTAAAACATTAAATTACGAAGAAAAAAGCCACTTCAGAAATGAAGGCCTTCAACAAACTTTCATGTAGAGATGTCTACCTGTGTCTGCAAGGGGAAGGGAAAAGGAAGGGGAATGGGAGGTGGAAGGGCAAGGGGAAGGGCAGAAAGGATGTCTCTCTGACAGGCTGTCTCCTCAAGGAGAAATGAGCCAATACTGTAAGGCAAAACAAGTAGCCCAGGCCCCAAGGAAGATAAAGATCTCCAGAGGGAACAGACACTATGACTAAGGTCTTGTATAACACAACTCTGAGAAAAAGGGCAACAACCCTGGAAGAAAATTAATCAACATAATGAAAAGGGATTATTAAACCAATACAATGATGGCTAATAACAAATTTGTTTTAACACACTCTACACAGATCTGTCAGTATCTCAAACTTTTAAATCTTGTGATGACTACAAAAAGGAAAAGAGGACTGTTGAGGTTTAACCCCAGCTGGCAACTGAGAGTCACAGACGTATGCTCACTAGTAAGACAGTTGTTCTGGGGGTACCTAGCCCCCTGAGCTGGAAGACAGGGATGGGGAGCAGAATGAAGCCCTTATAACCCAAGGGAAAATGATCACTGATCAGCTACCAGTTAGATATACACAAGTCTATGGGACCTGATGGAATCAGGTAGTGAAAGAGATAGCAGAAGTACTCTGCATGGACCTTTTTATCATTTACTATCTGGAGCTACCCAGGGAAGTTCCAGTTAACTGAAGGTTGGCAAATGTGATGCCCATCTACAAGAGGGCTGGAAGGAGAATCTGGGGAACTACAGGCCTGTCAGCCTGACCTCAGTGCTGGGTAAGACTATGGAGCTGATCATCCTGAATGTGATCACATGGCACCTACAGGACAGCCAGAGGATCAGGTCCAGCCACCAGGGGTTTAGGAAAGGCAGGTCCCTGATCTTCTATGACAAGGTGACCTGCTTATTGAAAAAGGGCAAGATTGTGGATGTTTCTGCCTGGAGTTTAGTAAAGATTTTGACAGATTCCCACAGCATTCTCCTGGACAGACTGGCTGCTCATGGCTGGGATGGCTGCACTCTTCCCTGATTAAAACACTGCCTCTGGATGGCTGATATCACAGAGAAGTGGTGAATGCAGTGACATCCAGTTGTGGCATCACTAGTGGTGCTCCCCATGACTCTGAAAGTGGGGCCAGTCCTGTTTAATATCTTTATCAGCAACCTGGATGAGAGGATTGCATGCACCCTCAGTAAAATAACAGATGCCATCAAGGGTGAGAGTGTTGATCTACTGGAGAGCACAAAGGGTCTCCAGAAGAATCTGGATTGATGGGCCAAGGTCAATCATATGAGGTTCAATTAACATGAAGTGCAGGACCTGCCTTTGGGTCACAACCCAAATTTTGGATTTGTGACCAAACCAGTATCACTAGCACAACACTGTTTGAACTACAGCTGAACAGTGAGTACACAGTGTCAAGGCCTTTTCTGCTCCCACATTTGACTTTCAGAACTGTTTCTGTACCTTTCAGCCATAATGATTTATTTTTATGGCAACAACAAATGCTCAGGTTCAGAGATGATGGCAAAAAGGTAGTCCAGACATTCTGGGGTATTCTCAGACTGTATGATCCAACTTGGGCAAAAGTCCAACAATTGCTTGAATTAGTGCTTGCTCTGGATGAGTGTATATGAATCCAGGAGGATAATCAAAGGTGGTCTGCAGATGGGCTATGCTATTCAGGAGCATAGCCAAAGATGGCCATCTCAATATAAGATCAGAGTACAGAAGCAGAGAGGAACACCTTGAGACAATGTAGAGATGAATTTTAAAATTCCTGGAATGAGCAGATTGAAAAATAATGAATTGGAGTAAAGTCAGGGAATTCAGTAAGGGTTGACAAGCACCTGATTTCTAAGTTGTTTAGCTAAACAAATGAGAATGTATGGAGCTTTGAAAATCAATCACTAGAACTGAGTTAGAATAATTCACATAGAGACCTAGACAGAAAGAGTAAGGAGTAAATTCCCATTGAGTCACAAGGGTGACTCATGATGGATCCTCTTGCTTTTTAAACTCCTTATGGAACCTTGGTACAGCTAGGTGCAGTCAGTCTCAGACTCGGACAATGATTTATACCTGATGAAATTATCCATACAAAGTTTATTATAGTTTTGAGCAGCTAAATGGATTAGTAATTTTTCGTAGTAATTATCCAGCATGCTATCAGTCACTTATTGAAGATTTGTCATGGGTAAAGGATCTTTCTGCCTTGGATAAGGCACAATCTCTTCATCTCAGGTAAAGTGTTTCTAAAGTCAAGAGGCATCCCAACTCAAGGGAAGAGTGGAGCAGGCATACAGTCCAGGTGCAGTCTGGGGACAACTCAGATTGGGCTTGTCTTGCTCGTGATATTTTTAGAATGAAGTAGTTGGCTGCTAATCAGTAGTACAGGTAAGAGAGATTTAATTTTACTACTGTTATCTTGCCCTGTACTTTGGTTATCTTGCTTTTTTGGGTTTCAAAATCACTTTTCTAATTATATTTCAAGGCACCTTCACTCCCTTGAATGTAACATGGGGTTTTTCAATTCACAGGTACACCATGAGGATTGAGGTTTGTTGCTCTTTAGTGATCCTAAAGTGAAGTATAACAAGAAGTGAAATGCAGCTGTTCCCTCACCACCTTCATCAGTTCCTCTGCCAAGTGTGATATCATCAAGCACCAGCATGACTAGGTTCTATTCAGTACCTGATCAATGTTTCATCCACCAGTCACATAAATACCAGCATGAGCCACGCTTCCATGTTTATGTGCTATGAGGAGCTGTGCCACAGCACTGTGTAACATCACAAGCACCTGCACAACTGAGGTTCCTGCACCTGCCCTATCAGCTACTGAGCCACCCATGATGTTCTAAGCATACTGAAGACCAGAATCCATTCATTGTCCTGTCAGCATTCCCACCACTGGTGACATAAGGACCTGAACAAGTGTGGGTCTCCTGCCTGCCCCAACAGGTGCTCAGCCACAACTCATAGCAACTCTAAGCAATGCTCCAGTTGTGGAGAAATGTGTCAGGAAGGCTGCCCAGTGGAAAAGGGACCTGGGGGTGCTGGTCAACAGCCAGCAGAACATAAGCCAGCATGTGCCCAGGTGGCCAGAAAGGCATTGAGGCCTGTATGAGAGATAGTGTGAACAGCAGAACCAGGGAAGTGATTGTCCCCCTGTACAGAGCACTTGGTAAGGCTGCAGCTCAAATCCTGGGTTGTTTTGGGCCCCTCACAAGAGGAAAGACATTGTCCTTATAAGGATTATGCTGTCTCTGTCTACCACCTAAATCCCTGCTGTGAGCACTCCTTCCAACTGCAGTTGAATACTCAAGGCAAGCCATCTGTATAGTGTCATTCCTCCTCCCCATGAAGCTGCTGTGTTCCTGCATGAGGGAGCAGCAGCAGAGCAGAGATCGGGATCCCAGTCTCCCAGGCACCCTCTGTACTAGCCTTTACCTTGTCATCGAGAAGACCACCCTCTGGTTCCAGTTATTGTAAAATTTGGCTTGGCACATTTTTTGAATCCATTGAGTGGATGACTCCATTGAGTCATCTAACAGGACTGCCTGCCAGGTGATCCCGTGATCCTGCCAGCTCTGGTTGACAACCACTTGACATAGAACCTTCCTGATGAAGGTGAGGTCTGGGTTGCAGCAAGGTGACTCAAGCACCTTCTTGAGCCTTGATAATGCAGAAGCCAATGCTTTCCAGCAACATTCACCCCAGGACCTGATGCCACTGAAGAGGCCATTCGCCAGAAGCCTCGCAAGAGAGAGTCCCCCACCCTGCTAGGATGTGCAAGAGAATTGTTTTTAAGGTTGTTGAATTTGGGCACCAGTTTAATGTGTGTCGTAAATCAAAGAGCCCTCGCACCCTGTTTTTCCAAACTGGGTGCTATGGAGAAGCCGTGTCAGCAGCCGCGCCTGGAGCCGTTCCGCATCCCAAGCTCGACGCTGGTGTTGGCAGCCGCGCTGAGGACGCGCAGCCACCCGGTGCCGCTGTGAGACAAGGGACCGTGGCTCCAGCTTCGCTCAGCCGCGGCCGGGCCCGACAGGGCCCACCATCCCAGCGCCACCCAGAGTATAAGGAAATAACTGGAAATTTAAAGATGGAATTTGTGGCTTACCCAGTTTACAGTCTTTCCACCCAGTTTTAGCAGCTGAATATAATTTTGGATGCTTAAGAGAGCAAAGTTTTTTAGGTAGAGCTAATTATCAGACTAAAAAATCCCAGAAACAAAAAGGAAAAGAAAAATATATGGACATGCAATCTCTGCCTTCTCAATTACTTATGGTAGGGATCCATTTTTTTCTCTGAACACATCACTCACCACACCTGGAGGTGTTTATGAAATGACTGGATGTGGCACTTAGTGCTATGATTTAACTGACATCGTGGTGTTTGGTCAAAGACAGGACTTTATGATCTTGGTGGTCGTTTCCCATTTGAACGATTTATGATTCTTTGACTCTAAAAGAGGAATTTCCAAACATCAGGAAAGAGTTTTCTCATGAAAGGAAGCATTTTTCAGGAGGAATCACTGTGAGATAGTAAAAAAAATGTTAGAATCTTAGTGCTTGCAATAACTTTACAGTCTCCTGACAGTACATCCCATCAATGCTTGGCATGGGGAGGTACTGCAGGCATTGGCCAATCCTGGAGCAGCCTGTCAGGGAAGTGAAGGAGGAGATCCATGAAGATAAGACTATAAAGAAAGCTCACTATACCATTTCTGCAATTCACAGTGTGCTAAATTATTTCAGGATGTTTTCACATGCAAGCCAACATGGGATATATAAAAAAACATGAAGGCCAAACAAATATATTAAATAATCATTAGGAAATCTCTTTAGGTTTCACTCCAAACCCCCTGCTCTGGCATATTTGTTTAATTTCCAAGTATTTAATGGGACTAGGGGCAACACTCCATCATATTATGTGGAGCAAGTGCAGGTGACGGTGACTGAAGCTGCAGCTATGCTGAAAAAAACACGTCATGTACTACAAAAAGAATGAGCTAACTTTAAAAAGAAAGTGCACCACAGAAGAAGACTCAAAATAAAGCAAGGTCCTGTTCTTGCCCATCGATTATCCTGGTTAAGTAACTGCATATTATAAATAATGGTTACGTCTGATATTACAAATAATTGTTATTGCATATCACAAATAATGGTTATGTCTAATCTGAATGAATTCTTCCTCATATTTTTTCATTTTGTTAAAAAATTCAGTGTCCTCAACCTAATTATGAGTGTTGATATCTTACAACCATGAAATGAACAATAAGAGGCAAATGACAGGTTGAACAGGTGTTCTGGGAGGAAGGCAAGAGAGGACAGTGCCAGAGTGTCTGACAAGGTGTCAGAAGTTTGTGGATCATGACACAGCAGTGCAGCCAGCATCTTCTTGCCAGAACACACCATGACTCTCCTTCAGGCAAATGAGAGCTTTCCCAGGGTTGTTTGATTATACTTTTTAAAGAATGACTCCTCCGTAGTCTGACTTCTAGAATAACACTACTTGTCAGAGTAGGATTTAAAAATAGTTGGAGTTCAAACTATTTAATTCCTTCTGCAAATAAAAAATCATTAAATTTAATAGACACATCTATGATTTCTTAATTATAATTTGGGGATAAAACAATCCGTGTAACATAAGGCATAAGAATATATTCCAAAGTTTATTTTTTAGTATTCAGCACCCTTTTTTTTTTTTTTTCTCCTAGTACTTGGCACTATAAAATCCTACCTGAGGCAAAGTGGTAAGATAAATTCCCTGGCACAGAGCATATCTTCCTTTGAACATACCCATTTCTTCCAAATGAGTGTTGTGCTGTGGCCAGCATTGCTTCAATTCATACCATTTTCACAAAGAGATGTTATTTCCAATAGGCAATGATTTTCTTCAACTCTGGGACATTTTGACTCAAATTTAAGAAAGCATTTTCAACTCCTGTAATCAAAACTAAATCAAAAGACAGCGTTTAACAGCGGATTCAGTTTTTTATGGTACACTGAATTGCAGGATGAAATAAGAATTACTTAACTAAGTATAGAAGGGCTGTTACTACTGAAGTGAGCCAATGATTTCTCATGCAGAGAATTAATGGCAAGTGGCAGAGTTTGGTGTGACTGTCCTGGTTGCTCATTTAGCTCTTGCTGCTCAACTCCTGTCTCAGATATGCTGCCTCAGACATGTTTTCCTCTCTTGGCACTAAAGCTGGCTGGTAGTAGAAGATCTACCCAGATTTCTTCACTCTGACAAAGCCATAGCACCAAAGGTCAGATCATTTTATAGGCAATGAGATGTCATCAGGACAGAGCACAGAATCAGACCTGCCAGCCAAAAGCAACCATCCACAACTGACTGGATACCTCACATATCAAGTGCATGGACAGAAATCCCATGTTTTCTACCTGGGATTTGCCTTATGTATCAGTTTCACCAAAGAGAGGGAAAATTATTGTCATTCCTATTTCAGAACTAAACAGAACTAATATTTTTATCTAAATAATTGACCACTGACTGAATGAAAGACTTGGACTTGTAGCCTTCCTGGATAAAAAGAAAAACCAAAACTTCTGACTATTTTAGTTTCTGATCAATATTTTAATCTTGGTTTTAAAAACCATTTTCATTCTTCTCAAATTTTGTATTTTTACCAACAAATTCATTACAGATGACCCTTCTGTGTTCAGTGTGCTTGCAAGCAGCTTTGGTCAGAGTCCAGAAGAGGTGCGAGAACACCTCCAGTGTTAATCAAGCCTGGCTTTCACTTAATACCACCACGGGCATTAAAGATAATGAGGCTACTCAGTGCTTTGTTCAATTTCAAATACTGTTGAGGATGAAGTCGCTATGGCATCCCTAGTCTTACTTGGTTGTCTCTCACCCACTATAATGTGGTGGAAACTGTAATGATGTTTCCATCTTTCAGCTCTCCTGCTCATTCTGCTACATCAAAAGTCTGCAAATTACCAGAGGTATGGATGAGGTATTAAAAATTCTGTTTTAAAATTAAAAATGTGCGGTAGGTAGTACAGTAATTGGTGGTAGGTAGTACAGTAATTGGAACTCCCCTCACAGCTGTACATGCTTTGACTCCATTTCTTGGTTAACAAAAACAGCCCATTTTTCCACACTGATTTTTTTTTTCAAATCATGCTCTTGTCTCTTAGTAAGGAAGAAAATTAACTGATGAATAGGTTTTGTGTAAGGGTACCAGTTGTGTGTTGTTTAGTTTACAGTAAAATTAAATGAAACATGAAAAAATTGTTCGGGTTTTTTTCTGGCCAGAAAGTTAGATTTTTGTTAGAGCTATACTTGGTTTTGAAAATAGGACCTCATTATACATATAAACCTCAAATTTTTCACCTTAGTTGTATTTTTGGTATAAGTTCACTTATACTCATTGAAAAGGAAATAAAATTTTCCAATATATGAAGAAGATACTGTGTTAAATCTTCATATGCAATTATATACTGAAATATAAAATTATATTTTAAAAATACTACATTCTATTAGGTATGCAAACTTTTGTGATTATCAAGTTTGCAACAAAACAACAGTATATGTGTTCCAGAGAGTAGTAATTCCTACACTGCCCATGTAAAAAGCAATCCCTAATATTTCTTACCTTCAATCATAGCTACAGTCAACCTAAGATATTTTTTCACTATGCCAAATCTTACTGTTTTCTTGGTTTGGAAGATCATTGACCTCCTAAAGACAATATTTATGGGCAGTCACAGCTCTCACTGATAAAGTTTTTTGTTGATAAGTATCAGAGCAGCTTGGTCACTCTGCCTAAAAGGACGGACAAGAGAGTCAGAAGGACAAAAAGTACAAGAACTTGTGGCTTGAGGTAATTAATAATTGGGGAGAAAAAACAAAAAGGGGGAAAAAAGACAAAAAGGAGGAAAAAAACCCAAAACAAAACCAAACCCAAGAAGAAGTGATGCAAAAACACCCCAATTGCACACCACCAAATGACTGATGCCCAGCTGCTCCTAAATTTTTGGAGTTTTCACAAAATCTCTATCTGCAAATCACTTTTTAAATAGTTTTCCAGGCAGAACAAAAAATAACTTACTTAGGTTTCATTTATAATGGTAAATACTCTATTACAGAATATTTTCTTATTCTTATCTTACAAACTATTTAAATAGTTTTAAATAGTTCATGTTCTTCTGCTAAACGACAAAATTACAATGAAAAATGAAATTAAAATAAAAAATGTCTCACTCCTTCAATCTCCCTGATACTAATCTGTGAAGAGGTAACTATATACTAAAATTAGAGACAATCTATAATATGATAAAAATTGTACGAGTCCTTAAACAGAAACAGGCTATGTCAGCATTGTATTCTAAAAATATGTAGTTGACTGTGTCTGAATAGCACAGACTGGTCAGTCTGGACTGGGGAATAATCTGCACCTTTCATAATCTGAAAAAGAAGTTACTTCATAGAGAGCACTGTAAGTATAGGAACATTTTTGGAAGAAGTCTTCCCTAGTAAAGTAGTTGATTTTTGTCCAATGAGGTCCATGGATCCACAAGAGCATCAGACCCCAGCATCTCTCAAAGGGCAAAGAAACTACCACCACTTTAATAACAAATCTTCCATCTATTCTAGTTCAGAAAATCTATAGTGGTACATACAAGAGTGTGCTTTTAGATGCTTGAAAGGGGTTGAAATAGACAAATAGACCAAGTTTTAAAAGTCTTGAAACCAAAAATCACCATTAACTGTCACAGTGGATGTAGCCAGTTTTCATCTGAGTGAAAACACTTTAGCCATGGCATAGAGGATAACATGGTGAAATTGCTCACTCATCACCTTCTCACTTTTTGTGATTTCATCACTTTTTTTTTTTTAATGGAAATTAATGCTGTTCTTAGCCTCTCTTACTTTTCTTACTTTTTAGCCTCTCTCACTTTTCTGACTATCTAGGTTCAAATTCATACAGGAATGCTCATAACCTTTAGAGCAACCTTCATTCATAGTAACAACTCATCCAAATTGCAGTTCTATAAACTGCCCAGCCTGGTCAAACTGAAACCATTGGAACTCACATCCATCATAAGAGTTTCATGGTCTGGTTTTTAAAGTTATTAGAAATGCTTCTGCCTGAATTAAGGTGTAAATGAGACCATATGACAACCTTAATAGTATGGGTTTTATTTAACAGTAAATATGAGAGAGAAGAAGAAAAGGAGAGTAAAAGGAAGAGAGAGAGAGAGGGAAACAGAAGAGAGGTTGGGGGGACAGAAAGAGAGTGACTGAGACAGATTAAAGATCTACTTCATGGATCCCACTGGCTTCCCTATGATCCTCTCCAGGTGGTCTTCTTGGTGATGAGGGTCTCTCAAAACACACAGAATCTAATGGATTAATATCCATTCAGGCCAGCTAGGAATGCCCAGGTACCTCCCCCAGGGCAGGGGTGCAGTTTGACAGAGTGTCCTGCAGCAGACTCTGGGTCTGTGCATCACTTTGCCTCATGTGCAGTGCTGTGGTGCAAGGCCTCAGGAATGAGTCTGGGGAGCACTTTGGGGGGGGGTCTGTGGTGGATTATCACACTCCCTCAGCTGTCTCCCATGTGAATGTCCCATGGATGTGGCCTTCCCAGAGTTGGGGTTTCACAGGTGGGCTGGTTTGTGTAAGGCAGGATGGTGTTCAGTGCCTCTGACCAGAGGTTACATCACACACCCAAACCATCTCCTCCTCACTCAGTTGGGGTGAGTCTTTGTAAATCTGGCCTTTGTGGGCTCTGGTCTCCCCCACCCCAAACCCAGCCAAGGGAGGATTTTCTGCTGTGTTTGGCTTTCTTGTGGATGCCTTCCTTTCCCTCAGCCTTGTTTCTTTCTCCCCAGACCTGAGATGATTGAACAATAGTGTCCCCTTTATATTACCTAGGTGGCTTCACTCACAGTCCAAAGTTCTAGTCAGGCATCTTCAAGGAGGGGTGGGCTTCTGTGGTTGTAGCTTCTTTATACAGTTTTTTCTATAATGGGCAAAACTCCTCCATAACAATGTTTAAGGCACGAAACATTTCAGTCTCTGACAGAGAGAAAGAGGATGGTAGTTGAAAAAGATTGCAGGCAGATCAATTTTCTTTTTTAGAACAATGAAACAGCTTAAACATATAGTTGTTTTCTATTCCAGAATTCCGTCGTAAAAACTGTTTGCTGTAGGGTGCTAATCAATCTTAGTTTCTCAGTGTACTTTTGACAAACCTTGGGTTACTTTTAGAAAATCTGAGAGCAATAGCATGTATTTTGAGACACTTTGCACAGCAGGTCACCCTGGCAGCCCTGTGAATCACAGAGGTCTGCTGAGCATACATGTTTCTGAAAACAACTGTATTTTGGTGTCTGAATCATTGACCAACAGTCCTGGCTCACTGGGGAGGTCCCAGATGACTGGAAGCTGGCCAATGTGACACCCATCCACAAGAAGGACTGGAAGGAGGATTTGGGAAAATACAGGCCAGTGAAGCCTGACCTCAGTACCTGGCAAGGTTATGGAACAGATCATCTTGAGTGCCATCACATGGCACCTACAGGATGGAGAGGGTATCAGACCCAGCCAGCACAGGTTTAGGAGGGGCAGGTCATGTTTGACCAATCTGATCTCCTTTTCTGACCAGGTGACCCAACTGGTGGATGCAGGAAAGGCTGTGGATGTTTTCTATCTGGACTTCAGCAAGGCTTTTGACACTGTCTCCCACAGCACACTCCTGGAAAAGCTGGCAGCCTGGGGCTTGGACAGGAACACTCTTTGCCCAGGCAGAAAGGGACTGGGGATACTGGTGACAGCAGCTGAGCATGAGCCAGCAGTGTGCCCTGGTGGCCAAGAGGGCCAATGACATTCTGGTCTGTATCAGGAATGGTGTGGCCAGCAGGAGCAGGGAGGTCATTCTGAATTCCCTGTACATGGCACTGGTGAGGGCACACCTTGAGTGCTGTGTCCAGCTCTGGGCCCTCAGTTTAGGAAGGACATTGAGACTCTTGAGCGCATCCAGAGGAGGCAACGAGGCTGGTGAGGGGCTTGGAACACAAACCCCGTGAGGAACAGCTGAGGGAGCTGGGGTTGTTTAGCCTGGAGAAAAGGAGACTCAGAGGTGACCTTATCACTCTCTACAGCTTCCTGAAAGGTAGTTGTAGTCAGGCAGGGATCAGTCTCTTCTCACAGGCAACAACTGACAGAATGAGAGGACACAGTCTTAAGCTGCACCAAGGGAAGTTTAGGTTAGATGTTAGAAAAGAATTCTTCACTGAAAGAGTGACTGTGCACTGGAATCATCTGCCCACAGAGGTGGTAGAGTCACTGTCCCTGGATGTATTTTAAAAAAGACCAGACATGGCACTCAGTGCCATGGTTTAGCTGATGAGGAGGTGCTAGGTCATAGGTAGGACTAGATGATCTTAAAGGCCTTTTCCAACCTAGGTCATTCTGTGATTCTGTGATTCTGTGATTCTGTGATTCTGTGATTCTGTGATTCTGTGACTTGTGCCAGCCCCATTTGCTGCCATGAGAGCAGAACTGGTTGCTTACAAATTGGGTGCTTAGAGTGCCCTGAGTCTTGGGGTTGGAGGGGTCCCTCAGTTGAGTGGGTGACAGGGAGCTGCCCCTTGTTATTATTCTTTGCCATACAAAGCTGTGATGGACAGAAGTGGGTAAATAGAGCAAACAGCTAGCTTGCAAGTCTCTTCTATCTGAATCCTCTGAGATTTTCGACTTCTGAATTTAAGGGGCACAAAGGCAATGACTTTTGGTCACTTTGTGGATATCCACATGAAGCAATGCTGCTGAATCTGTCTATAGCACAGCAGCAGAGGAAAAAGGTTCTCAGTTCCTCCGCTGCATTGATCCTCTGTATTGTCTTTTTATAAGGGAGAGAAAAACTGGTTTAAAAGGGATGGGAGGGGGAAGGATGCTTCTGAACTTTCTTCTTTTCTTCTGTCCATTACAGGTAGATCTCAGTGACTCACAGATTTTCCCAGGGAAACTTTTAGACTTTGTCACAGGCCACAGATATTTCTTGGAGATATCTTACCACAGCAAGAGCAGTGGTTTCTTGCTTGGATTTTCCAACTTTTTCTCATGAATCATGAATTTTGGGGGCCTACAGCTTGAGTGCCCCTATGACAAGTGTAGAGGCTAGGGAGACATTCATCCTATATGCATTTGCATGGCACTTGAATAGTGTTTGTAATGCCAACACCTCAGACACATCCTCTGCACAGGGCAATGTCCATGGCTGGTGCATGGCAGGGGGTGTCTTTGAAGCAGCCATCAGAATGTAGATTCACCCACGGGTGTATCTCTGCCCATTCTTGGCACTTTGACCACCTTCCCTACAGCCTCCCAAGTCAGACCTTCTCAGAAAAAAGTTCCCTCTCCAGCACTGGACTTCTTGTGCCTTTGGAAAAACAGATTCCCTCTGGTTTGTGAGAATCTGCAGCATCAGATCTCTCAGCAGACATTGCTTTTAAATCTCTGTCCCATCCATGATGGATATGCGCTGGATGGCAGCACATTTTTAAATTATTTGCTGGACTCTAAACTCCAGTCCACAGAAGGTGAGGTAAATTTCTGAGCTAACTAATTCTCATCAAGTCACAACTTCCATTTTTACAGTGGACATTTGCAAGGATCAAAAGAGGGAAGCACTGTTGGTAGAAAGTGCAAGTTTTGTATGGAATTCTCTGTTATTTAATTCTAGATGTCAAAGTGCTACTGAAAAGAACAAACTGAGCCCAGTGCCGCAGGTGAGAGAAGGCAGCAGGTCAAGCATATGAGTTCAACCCTTGGACAAAGGTAGTCCTGTTTGTGTGTCTGGAAGCAGGGGAATTTTCAAGGTAGGTGGGTCTTTGAGATAGTGTGGGGCTGCCAAACAGCACATTTGTGTAACACAGTACACAATACAACTCTGAAATTCTCCTCCTTACTAATTGCGTACATAAGATGTACTTAGGCTATGAATAGGTTTTCTTTCTGCAGTAAAAGAGTATCAGAGGCCTTTCAATGCATAAATTCATCCATTTCTCTTCTGGCTTTCATGATAGCAGTGATAGTCTTCAATTTTGTACTCCCACTAAAACCATGCGCTGCTTCCCCTTCCCCCTCCAAATGGAGGCATGAGCACCTGGATGTTTCTGCACAGACATGGAAGGGAAGTCTCGGAGGACTCAGAGACACTTGTGGGTCACTGCTGTTTGAATGCTGCTCCTCAGACAAATCCCTGCATCCTGTGTCCTCTTCAGGAGCTGCTGGCTGTCCTGAACCAGCGAGGATCCACAACAGAAGCCACTGAGAGTCGACAGTGTGCGTTACATGTTATATAGACATCTGCGGGAGACTACAACCTCATCTGATCTACGCATCATATCAGCACCCTGACAAGCTGTGACACCCTAACGAAAACAAGATAAGGTTATAATTCTAGAGGCCTGTATTTCTAGAGTTCTATGCCTTAGAATATTTATGTAATCTATCGGTATTTGTAGAGGCATATGTTGCTTTTTCATCTCTTTCCTCTGGTGCCTCTGGCCCCTCTGGCAGTGCTGGGGTGTGGGC
Organism: Trochalopteron elliotii; assembly: GCA_024734555.1. Classification (NCBI taxonomy): domain Eukaryota; kingdom Metazoa; phylum Chordata; class Aves; order Passeriformes; family Leiothrichidae; genus Trochalopteron; species Trochalopteron elliotii. Next base: position 468,776 of record JANPWX010019351.1, on the reverse strand, counting down.
TGGCAGCCAGGCTGGGCTGAGCAGCACTTTGAGCCCCAGGTCTCGGCTGCCCGGACCTGACGGGAGCGGCGGGAAGTGCCGATGGCACCAGGCACCGTCTCCCTCAGGGGCAGCGGGGCTCAAGGCACCGGGAGCCGCTGAAGGGCTGGTCAGCCTGAGGGCACAGGGGACAGCGCCTCTGAAGGCACCCTGCTGCTGCTGCTGAGGTGGTGCTGGTGCCTACGGCACTGAGAGGACGGTGAGGCAGCGGGGGCTGAGAGGAAGCAGCGAAACTGGAGCGGTCTGGGGGAGCTGAGGGGACAGAGAAATGGCATGGGCTGAGAGGGGTGGTGGGGCTCAGGGCACTGGGGACGCTGAGGGGGATGGCAGCACTGTGGGGGCTGATGGGCTTGGAGGGTCTGAAGGGATTGAGGGAGCTGCAGGTGTGCCAAGATTTTGGCAAGGCTAAGGGCATGGTGGAGGTGACTTGCTATTTCCTTTGCTTCCTAAATCTCTGCTCTGTTTCCAGAAGGACTGTTCTTTGTAAGGGGAAGCGGCTGAGGGGAATAACGGGAAAATGTGCCGACTGGGGTCTGTCTGTATCTCGTTCTCTCCATATCTGTATTCGGTTACGTTTCTGTCTATATCTAGCTATGTTCCTACATCTCAAGAGTTGCATTTCAAATTACATGCCTTTATACTTATTTAGTTACAGGTATAACTAAATTTAGAGATTTAGATAGGTACTTTAGTATATTTCCCCATGTATATTGTTATATTTACACAGATGTCAATATATTTATATACTATAGATTGTTATGTTTATATATATATATGGAGTTCTATGTAAAGCTGTGTAGAGTTGTACAGTTATTGCTTTGTGGATATTTAGATAGTTCAATTGATGTTTGTCTCTTTGTGTGTATATGTATATGTATATGTATATGTATATGTATATGTATATGTATATGTATATGTATATGTATATGTATATGTATAGGCACTACTTTGTAACCTGCAATAGATTGGATTGTGTGAACTAAAAGTGATATTTGTATCTTTATATATGGTCAGTGCAGTTGTACCAATCTGTAGTAAGCTTTTAAATTAAACTGATAATTGTATATAAGCAGAATGGTTGCAAGCACTGTATAATCAACGAAATTTTTAAACTGAAAGGGGTATTGAAGTGTGGCATTTGAATTAGCAGATGTCCACCTTAGGATCCAGGAGGATTTTGGCAATGGGTGATGACAGGGGCTGGGGGAAGATAGGCAGGCATGCCTCACAGATCCCCCAGTTCCATAAAGGCAGGGAAAGAAACTGGAGGTTTGGATAGGCAGTGGAGCCACACATTCAGGAATAACTCACTGCAAGGGCCTGCTAAGGAAAACTACAATTCCAAGTGTAACTTTGAGAAAGGGAAAGAAAACCCCAGTCCAATAGGACATCTTATTTCTTTCAGGACACTGTTACTTTTCCACACAACATACAGACAAACTTAAATCAACCCCACATACAGTGTATCAGCTCTTCAGGTATATTGACACCTGTTATTACTTTGGATTCCAAGAGATCCATTGTACAGTTTACCATGTATTTGTAGATTTGCGTACTCTCGGAGAAATTAATTTCAAAATACAGCCCTTAGCACTTTTCAGACAGTTTCAGACATGTAATAGAGATAGAGATTAGAGATTATTAATAATAGAGATTTCCTCAGCTTCTAAAACCCCTCACAAGCTATCCATCCTCCTACTCCTAGGAATTTTTCACTGTATTATCTGGATGTTTGAATGCTTTAAAAATCTTCAGTAATACTAGAGCTCATGAGAAAAATTTCTTGCTATAGGTAAAAGCACTCAGTTTTAGTTCTGATTTACATAAGCCAGCATGATATAGGATAATATAATCTGGTTCCATAAATCAATGGCTATGATAGAATGAATCAGCATTCATTAAGGGAACATAATTACCTATATCACCCTGTCAGTTACCTTGTTTTCTTTGTACTTTTTGCTTCAGTAAAAAAAGTCCATAGCAGTTTGACAATATTAGATCCTAAGAGAAAAGAAATACGTATGACTTCTAGTGAAGCATCTTCTTAGCTAAGCTATTTATAGAACTAAGTGGCAAAAACAGAATCATGAATATCTAAGGCTGTAGAACTTTGTACACTACGGAGTTCAGCATGAGAAGATTCTGCCTCTGCTCAGATCTGGCCACAGTTCAGCCAGAGCCCAAACAAAACCTGTGTCCAGGGGTGTTGCTGTGGCATGGATCTTGTGAGGGTAAACCCCTTTGAGACAGAAGATGGACAGGAAGTCAGCTGTGCCATGCACTAATACAGCTCCTTGACTTCTGGAACAGAGGGAGAACAGACAGGGTGACCCTCTGTGAGCCTCCAAAAGAATCATGTACATGTACCCTTGCTGTGACAACATCCAAAGTCAAATACAGCTTCAAATAATGTAAGTAGCTGTTACTACATCACGAAAATCAAATTTGAGCAATATGAAATTAAAAGGAGCTTGGTGCTGTCTCTTAGTAGAGGTGAACAGTAAAAATATTTCTCTAAGAGCATTGAAGAAAACGGACACCAGAGGTGACAGTTCTCAGAGTCCCAGCTAGATTAATGAATACTACGTGACCTACAGTAGAAGCCAAAGGTCTTCCTTCTAGGTTGTGGCAATTTACATTCAATGGCTGTTGAAGCTCAGATTTTTGCTCAGGTTTGGGGTTTTTGGTTGGTTGGTTGGGTTTTTTTCAGACATGGTTTATAAAATGAACAGTTTCTTTCTTGGATATTTATTTTCCAGAAACTTTCTAATAAAGAGAAATCCAAGGGAATCAGTTTGTCTGTTTTGCATTTGTGGTTTTCTTATTTATGTACAGTATTTTGTATATCGACCATGCTTTTCCTGAAGAACCATATCACAGAATCACCAAGGCTGGCTCCTTGGTGCAACTTAACCCCATTTCCAGTTGTCCCTTCATTTGAGACATGGCAGGAGACCATGACCCACCTGGCCACGACCTCCTCTCAGGGAGTAGTAAAGAGCAAGAAAGTCCCTACTCATCCTTCTTTTCTCCAGCCTGAACACCCGCAGCTCCCTCAGCTGCTTCTCAGAGGACTTGTGCCTCAGATCCTTCCCCAGGATCTGTTTCTCTGCTCTGGACTCCCTCCAGCCTTTCAAAGTCTTTCTGGACATGAGGAGCCCAAAACTAAACAAAGGCTTTGAAGTGTGACCCCGCCAGTTCTGCCTACAGGGGGACGGTCCTGCTGGCCACACTCCCGCTGACCCAAGCCAGGATGCCATGGGCCTTCCTGGGTCCTTGCTGGCTCATGTTCAGCTCGGCCAGCCAGAATGCCCGGGTCCTTTTCCCCCGGCAGCCTTCCAGCCACTGCCCCAGCACTGCAGGCATGGTTGTGACACAACGGCAGGACCCGGCACCGGGCCTGGCTGAACTTTGACCGATTGGTCTCAGCCAGTCTAGTCTTAGGAATATGAAATACGTCTGCTAGAAAGGAGGAATAGATTGGAAAAACAAACAGCCTGAAAGCAGCATTTTTACTTACATCTGAGATGTGCTTTAAGTTCCTCCTGTTAGCTTCTTAATGTCATATTCAAAGGGAAGTTTACCTTTGGATATTCAAAAAATATCCTGACATGATGGAAATTATCTTCTGCAGATTCTTTTCCTATTCTCGCCCCGGCGAGGTCCCCTGCTCTGTCCCGGTGTTTTGTCACCGGTGCTGTGTCCCACAGGTACCCCCTGCTCTGTCCCACCTATGTCCCCTGCCCTGTTGCCGGCAGTGCACCATTTGCCTTATCCGGCCTGTCCCGTGTCTGCGCCGGAGGTCTTCCCCGTCCCATCCCTGAGATGTCCCTGCCCTGTCCTGGCGGGGCCCTCTTTCTTGTCCCAGCGGTGTTCCTGATCTATCCCGGCGGGACCCCGTCTCTTCTCCTCCCCCGGCGGTGCTCCCCACCCTGTCCCGGGGTGTTTCCTTCGCTATCCCGGCGCTGTTCCCTGCCCTGTGCCGGCGATGCCCCCTGGCGGCCTCTGGCGCCCCCTCCCGCCTC
>JANPWX010019351.1:378117-459715 GCA_024734555.1 Trochalopteron elliotii | reverse complement strand
CTCGCCGCGCTGGGGCTGCTGCTGCTGGGCGCAGGTACCGAGAATGTGGGGCGGGGAGGGACGGGAGCGCAGCCGGGTGCCCGCAGACGCCAAGAGCTGGCGGGTCCTTTTCCTTCAGGTAGTGGAGCCTTTCGTGAGGAGGGATTCGCGAGCTGGGCCTGTGTAGTCCAGAGAGGAGAAGGCTGAGAGGGGATCTCGTTAATGCGTATAAATGTGTCCATCCGAGAGGATGGTGCCAGACTCTTTCATTACTTCCAGCGACAGGAAGAGGAGCAATGGCTATAAACTGAAACACAAAAAGTTTCGCTTCAACATGAGGAAGAACTTCTTTGTGTTAAGGGTGGCAGAACACTGGAACAGGCTGCCAGGGAGGTCGTGGAGTTTCCCTCTCGAGACACACAAACCCCACCTGCACGCCTTCCTGTGTCATCTGCTCCAAGTGATCAAGCCTTGGCAGGGGGGTTGGACTAGGTGATCCCCATTCCAGCCCTAAAAATTCTGTGATTTTGTGATTTATTCAACTGTTTGATAGCTTGACAGATTTGCTCAGCTAGCCTGATCTATTTGTGATTAAAATAATACGACTGCACTTGAAGGGAAATAAAGATTTTGATGCTTTCGAAGCGTGGGTCTAAACCTAACATTCCCTCTATTATTTTGCTTGGTGTGGGTCTTTTTTGTGTATCTGAAAACACAAAGTTGATGTTAAGAGGTTTTTTTCTGTATTTTGCAGGAGTGCATATGGCTTGCACATAGAAATTTTGACTTACACGAGTGATAGTCATGCTTAGCTGTAGGTGGAGAGTTCCTCATTCTACTTTGTGTTATCTTGGGATTTTGACAAGAGATTTTTGTTAGCTACACATCACTAGCAAAACATACTGCCCTTATAAATTCGTGGTTTGGATATTCAGAGTAAGTCATGTGAGTACTGACTCAGGAGGATCAGCTAAGGGGCAGGCAAAGGAATTGCTGATATCATCTGATCACTGGGCACATTGCAGATCTGTATTCTCATATATATATATTATGTTTTCCCTTTTATTTTTTAATTCTTCCATGTGTCTTTGTAGGCATTTTTGTGGCATTCAAAACGCACTTTATGGCAGTAAGAAATTACAGAAAAATGTTCCCACAGATGAATTTTTAGGTAGTTTTGCAGGCTTGGACAGCTGTTGCATGAAGTTGTGACGTATTCTTTATGAAGGTCCATAGGTTCTCTTTGGATGGCAGGAAATGCAATCTCTCCTAGATTGTGGTCCTCCTGGTTTTAACCTGTGTGAGGAGTGTGGCTCTGTTTCCCTTAGTTTGTCTTGTTCATTTAATTTTTACTCCCGGTAAGTTCTTTGGTGAAAGTTACCTTCAGATAGCCATTGTTAACTGCCGCGAGAATCTGGAAGGATTTCAGGTCATACCTGTGAGGACTGTGGAGGAGAAAACTGTAAAACTCCAGTTTACTTGCAAGGAAGTTAACTGTGCTTTTTTTATGGAAACCAGGTCATCAGGTAAAGTCTTGACTGGTTTGCACATGTAAACTGAACTGTGTAGCAGTTGTATACATCTGATAAGTACTTCAGGCTTTGGAGGGAGAGCGTTTCTCTCCCCCTTGTTGTATTACTGAATTATGCTCTGAGAGGCGCAGCTACAATGTACTGCAATTAGCTGAAATGTACTGCGTAATGTACTGTATTAGCTGAAAACTTGCACTTCAGACAGCTAGGTTTTTTCACACATTAGTCCCTAAAAAATGGACAGTGAGGCTTTAGTTATGGCAGTGCCAGGGAAATAAAGCAAACTGCTTGTCTGCTTACCTACCATCCTCCCCCAGCCTGGTTTCTAGAAGAGAACTTGATTTTTGCTTTATTCACTCTAGTTTTTGTCTAAACATTTTTGGACATTGAGACATGTCTAACATCTAAACAATGTCTAAACTGCATTACTTTGTTGCCTTTACCACATTCTTCTGAGGGGCAGAATTCTATATAAAAAATCGGTAACTTGTGTAAAGCACTGAAAGAATAAATGGCGGCTTCCTTATTGACTAAGTGATTAATTTAAACACAGAATTACATCATCAGCTTGGTATCTAGAAAGAAATGTTTGGTTTATACTTGACAGGACCTAGTGCTTTTAATTTTCATCTGGACAATATGAAGTAATGGATTAAGACATTGTGAGTCCTGTCAGCCACTGAGATATTCTCCATTGCTGTCTATCTTTCTGTCTTTCAACCTCTTTTTTTTCTGAAATGCAATGTTTCCCTAACAAATGACCACTCTTAAGTTTCTTTCTGGTTGTTTTCTAAGGTACTTGTGGGAGTGGAAAGGGGTTGCCTCCTAAGAGGTTTGCTTTATGTCTTTCTGCTGTCTTTTTTGTGCTTAGGTGACTGTCAGCTGCACACATCTTGTGGAATCCAGAAGTGCACCACTGATTTTGTGTCCTTTACTTCACACCTGAACACGGCTCTTGAGGACTTTGATTTGGAGTTCTGCAAGGCCCTGCGGGCGTACTCTGTGTGCACCTATCGCAATTCCAAAGTATGCCGTGGAAACCTGGTTTACCATTCTGCAGTGCTTGGGATTGGTGATCTCATGACCCAGAGAAACTGTACCAAAGATGGACCCACATCCTCCACCAACCCTGAAATGACCCGTGATCCTTGTGATTACAGTGGCCACACACAAGTGAGAGAACATGGCGGGGGAGAGAAGACTCCTCCTCCTACTTACCTGTTCTGTGGCTTGTTTGGGGATCCTCATCTGAGGACTTTTAAGGATCACTTCCAGACATGCAAGGTGGAAGGTGCTTGGCCTCTCATAGACAATAACTACTTATCAGTGCAGGTGACCAATGTGCCTGTGGTCCCAGGATCCAGCGCTACTGCTACAAAAAAGGTACAGATTTCTTTTGTGCATTGTGCATGCATGGAGAAGTAAAAGGCCAGGACAGTTAAGTAAGTCAAATAGCTCTTAACAGTGAAGAAGTGTAGCAGCTTGAGAATCTTCTATGCAGTAGTATAAAAAAGTAAAACTCCTAGCGTCTTCTTAAATGAGTATCAAACAAAACAGTTTATTTTCTTCCCTCTGCTCCTGCTCAGGACAAGAAAACCTTTGCTTATCACTGCACAAGCCTGTAAGGTTACTGATGTAACACTTTAAAGCAGTTATTGATTATTGTACATCTGTGGCTGCCTCTGCACTAGTTAGAAATTCAAAAAATCATATGATGCTTTGGGTTGGAAGGAAGCTTAAGAATGGAAAGAATAAATGTCTCTGCTTATTATTCATTTTCTTAACTTCACAGCTACAGCAATAGCAAACATAATACTGAGAGTGGCATAAAAAACTAGTTACCAAAACACTGATGGTTCAGAGGAGAAACAAGAGGATGAACTGCAGAGAGCTGAGAGGAGGTAGCAAGCTAAATGCTTGTGACAAAGCAGTAGCCTTAAAGTTGTGGCAAGAATATTAAACCCTTGTTGAGACAGGCAAGACTTAAGATTGCACTCCTGTCGGATACTAGGGAAGTCTAGAGTAGGAATACATACGCTAGTATTCGATAACTGATGCCATTTCTTTAACTATAGAAAAGTCCTTGTCTCTTCCTGCTGAATGTGGGTGGCAAGTGTGTCCATCAATTACTTCAGCATGCATTTGAAGCTGATATTGTCACATACCTCTTTTGGACTGAAAGGGCTTTTTTAAAAATTGTGGTAGTGTAGCTCTTGTATTGTCAAGCTACATCAGGCTATATGTACACAGCTTCGAGACATTTACCAAAGGATTTTGACTGTGTTGTTAAGCCTGGAAGTAGTTTTTTTTGGATTACTGGAGTCAGAAAGAGGAGTTGTCTGTCACAGTAGGGTAGAGCCTACACATCTTCTGTGGAGTTGGTTGGGCAGTAATATTAATATAGGAAAATCAGTTTTACTATTAAGTTTGTGCTGGATTTTTAAATATTGACTTATGGCAATGCTTGTGTGAGTGAGAAGAGATTGGACTGAAGCTCTGAATTACATTTTCTTAACTTGTGCCAGTTTCAAAAGCAGTCTTCATTGTGAATGAGCTCTGAAGGTATATAAAATAAGGGAATGAGGCTAACATGAGTAAGCTTTGCAAAAAAGACTTAACATCCCCCTCAGTCTCCTCCAGTGGCTTTTTCTAAAGACTCCTAAATAAATGGAAGAAAAAGCTGCATTTTGTAATCTGTAGTAAGCTTTTACCATCAGCTTTCCTAAACTCTTGCAGAATTTTCTTTATTTCCTTGTTCCTGATAGTAGTAGAGGAAAAAAGTTGAGACTCTTGTGTACAAATTGTGTGGATGGCTAGGGTGTGGTTGTAGTAGATAGGTAATATTAAGTTTAGCCACATTCTGAAAATGATTGACTGTGGTAGCACATTATGCTGGTATATGTCTTTTTGAAGAGATAAAGAGGGGACCACCAGTAGTAAATGTATGTACATATTGAGGGAAATTGTGGTTTTAAAAAGGGTGCTTTCTTTCTTTGTTCTCAAGAGGGGTTTTTTTGTCTTTTTCTTTGATTTGGGTAAAATGTTTTTTTCGTCTCTTCTAGTAGTCCCTGTCATTGCCCAAGTACAGCTAAGTGTGCAGAAGCAATTAAATAAAACAAAATCTATGGTTTATGATGCTAGAAATATTTCTAATGCTGATATAGCTTACATGTTGCACCGTCCTTGATTTTTTTTTTTTTGGCAGAAAGCAGAACACCTGTTGTAGGCAAAGGAAGGTTTTTTTTAAATGTACAAGTGACTTAGAAGATAAGTTTTCATATCTCTAATGCATGCCCTTGACTCTGTTATTTCTAGTAGGAGCAGGCTACTATGAATGAAATAGAAGAGGTGTGTTAAGCTACACTACCACTGCTAATTCATTCTGGTAACATTTTCCTCTGCAAGTATTCCATTTTCACTGTGGTTGATTATATGCTGCTGGATGTACTTAACTGATGTTGGCCACAAGGGAGCTTAAAGGACTTTTAAAGAGTTATATTTCAGTGACATTTATCTGTAAGCCCTAGCTGAGAGCCTGCCAATAAGTCTTCTACCTTCATCGTAAGAAAAGTTTTCAGACTTCCTTTTTGTTAGTCTGGCTGTTTTTTCATTGCGTGTTCTTGAAATAGATGTTTAATGGGAAATAAAAACAAAGGTGTATGCTGAACTTAAATTGTACAGGAGCCAAGGCAAATACTAACCTAATTAGTCCTCTCTAAAGCAGATCTAATGAAAGGGAGGACAATAAGAGTAGAAGATTTCGTTTCTCCTGAATGCATTTTTAGGGGAAGTGGTTCAAGAAGCCATAGAAGCAGAATGGTTAATCTTCAGCCCATTGTCCTTTTGAAAGGTGCAAACCATCACTTGTCCTTGTGGGGAGTCTACTTTTCACTTTTATCCTAGCTTTGCCTGTCTTTGAGGGAGTTGGTAATGAAGGCAACCTTATGTGTGAAGTTCTCTTCTCTTTTCAAAACCTAAGAGACTGTGGGAACCCCAGGAATATCCAGTAAGTACTAAAGGACAAGAGACTGCCAGGAGGACACTTAAAGTAAGAATGTGAGGAATAAATACGTGTTGTTTCTCCCCTATCCCTCACTGCGCATCTAGCCTGAAAGTGTGAAAAGCAGGAAATTCTTTAATTGGAAGAGCACATCTTGTGAGAGTTGTGTACTTACTCACAAAAATGCTCTTGAATTTCTTTGTAGGTATTTTTTACGTTTGTGTTACTCATAGTAACCTCTGTTTTTCACTGTGAGCAAAGCTATTTTACATTCTGAGATCTACCTGAAACTTTGAAACTCCATTTTTTTGAGCTTGCCTGATGTGCTTATGCCTCTTGGCAGAGGATTCTGGGGCCTTCCAGATTATCAGCAAGTAACTGGAAAACTGAGTTTTAGCTCATCTTTTTTTTTTTTTTTTTTTTTTGGCAGACTTTTTTTTTCTTGTATTGGTTTTGAGTAGGTCACTGGCATTACTTATGTGTGATTTCTGCAGCTCTAGGTAAAGAGCTTCCCTGTCTTGGAAGTGGTTTTACAGTTCCCTGAGAATAAATGTCTGTTACAGGGAGCAGGTAGAAAGGGTATTGTGCATTATAGTGCATTAAATAGAACCTTGGGGGTTTTAAAATTTTATTTATTGTTTGCTTTATTTGGAGGGGTACAAAGTCTTTATTGCCTTTTGCTGCTGTGACAGGTGTTCTGGATATCAATAAAGTAATTGTCCCTCAGTAGCAAATGAGGCAGAGATGCTTGGGCTTGCCAGTGGAAAGCTTTCCTTCTTGTTTGGAGGTGTCTTCTTGTTTGCATTAATTGGAAATACAGGCTTTCCTGTCCAGGTGTTTTATTGTAGATAGCTTGAGGGTGAGAGAGTGAATTTAAGAACTCAGAGAAGGAAACAAGATACAGAGCATTTTACTGTAGTGATTTATTCGGTATAAACCTTGGAACCTGGGAAGTGGTGCTCTCAGCAGGGTAAAGGAATTTGGGGGATAAATGTTCTTTTACACAGGGTCAGAACACTTTATATGTGTCTTTTGTAGCATGGTTTCAATTTTTGCAGGAAATCATTGCAGAGTGAGCACAGTGTAATAGAAAAATAACTGAAAGGTAATTGGAAGATAAATGTTCTAAATGTTTTAAGAAGTAGAAGGATCAGGTAACTTGTCGCATGTCATTATTCTTTTCATCTTTATGGACATTTTGGATAAGGTAGAAATAAATTTGTCTTATTACACGGTAAGTAGCAGTTTCGTTGGAGGTTGCAATAGAATAATTTCATTTGGAAAGGACCTTTAAGATATTGAGTCCAGTTGTAAACTGTCAATTCCATCACTAAACATGATCCATTAAGTGCCATGTCTACATGCCGTTTAAAAATTTTTGGGGATGATGTCTTAAGAGGCTGGGAAGCCTGCTCCAGTGCTTGGCTCTTTCAGTGAAGAAGTTTTCTCTAATATTCAGTCTAAACCTTCACAGCTTAAGGCCATTTCTTCTCATCCTATCACTTGCTGTTTGAAGGGAGAGACTGACTCCCACCTGGCTCCTTTCTGAGAGTAGTGAGGTCTCCCTTGAGCTTCCTTTTCTGCAGGCTGAACACCTGCAGCTCCCTCAGCCTCTCTTCGTCCGGCTTGTGCTTCAGACCCTTCCCAGCTCTGTCTGTATCCTCTGGACTCGCTCCAGCACCTCAGTGTCTTTCTGGTTGTGAGAGCCTGGTACTGAACAAAGGATTTCAGGTGTTGCCTCAGCAGTGCCCTGTTCCATCTGGCTACACTTTGTCTGGCCCAAGCCAGGATGTGCTTGGTCTTCTTGCTCCCCTAGGCTCCACTGTGGCTCATGTTTAGCAGGCTGAACAACCAGCATCCCTGGGTCCTTTTCCACTGGGCACTTTTTCACTCACTCCTCCCCAGGCTTGGCTGTGTTATAATAATGGTTGAAGTTAACAAAGTTAGAGGTCTTTTTCTGCCCAAACAATTCTAGAATTCTGTGAAATGCACAGTGAAATAACAACATGTTATGATGAAGGTATGACTGATAATTTCATCATTCTAATTGCATTGTGGCACTAGGGAAGACAAATACAAGAACTCAAGAGTTGAAAGTGGTGTTTTTGTTTAAGGCACACAGGCCAGGCATCTTCTGCAAATATGTTAGGGTCTTCCCTAGAAACGGCAGATTTACAGCTCAGTAACACTATGTTTGAAAGGTTTTGCATGTGCAGTGGAATTTGAGAAAGCTTTATCATCAGTGTACTCATCAGTACTGGTATCAGCAGGAGTGGGAGGATAAAGTCCAAAATGAAATGTGCAAATTGTGTGTGTGAGGTTTGTTTTGGTTTAGAAATCTTACTACAGCAGATGTTTATTTATTGTATCCTCACATAAGCCTCTAGAAACCTTTATTTTCGTCTTTCAGGGTGCCTCACTGCAGAAGAGCTCTGTATGTGCCCAAAGAACAAGGCTGATACACTGATAGTTTCAAAAATCTTTGTGTGAATATTTTGGCATTTGGATTTTTCCATCCTAAGTTTAGAAAGGGTAGCTAATGTCTAGTCTGCAAACAGTACCACATAAGCAGCTTTATGAAGGTGTTCTTGGGACCCAGACAGAGTGAGAAGTACTGTAGGTATATAAACATATATCACACGTGTTGAGTTTGTTAGAAATAAAAAACTCATTTTCACTTTTTAATGCTCTCTTGAGCATTAAAAATTCATTATAAATTCCCTACTTTGAGAATTTAAGAAGAGAAAGTTCTGCAATGAAATTTTGCTTCATTTCCCTTTGCAGGTTCTGGAGTGTCTGCCAGTACCAGGGCATGATATTGGGACAAGAGTGTGTGATAAGGCAAAGCCCATGCTGCACTCTGGTTTTACTGATCTGGCCTGTGGATTAGATGGATGTCAGATGACAGACAACAGAGTATTCAGAATCAGTGTCTTGAGCTGCAGTGTTTAAATACCAGTATGTCCTTGGAAAATCTTAATGGTCTCTGTTGATTCTCTTTTTGGAGTGTTCTTGAAACATGCATGGAGGCCTTGATTCATCTAATAGTCTTTCAGCTCTCATTCAGCATCCAGTGTTATTGCTAATCTTAAATTAGGCTGAAGGCTTCTTGTTCTTTCTCTCTGTTCTGAAGCTGTGTGCATTTCATTCTTGTAAATGAGGGAGTTCTGGAGAGAGCAATTTGGTAGCTGCTTCCTGATAAATTTTGGCAGGTGCCTTGCTTAAATGTTTTATCAAGTATCCAGTTCAGTGCCTCATTAAAACAATGAGAGTTCTTTTTGGCTCCAGACTTGTTCAAGTGCTAAGGAAACTTAGAGCTTTACTTCTGTAGGTGTCAATAACTTGAGAAGGCTGACCTGGAACAGAGACTGGACAGAGTTAAGAGAATAAAGTAGGCATTTTTTAAAAGCCTTAAAAGGATACACCTTGGACAGTACAGAGCACGGCCAGGGCTACACCCAAGATGGACCCAGAATGGTCACAAAATGGCTGAAAGGCCACAAGGTTTCACACTTTTATAAGTTTTGGTCCATTTGCACGTTGGGTTTAATTGTCCAGTTACAGCTTCAGGTTATGAAGTTCCATCCTTCTTGTTCTCTCCCCTCAGCCCTCCGTTGTTTATGCTTTTTTGGGCCTGAAACTTGTAACGGTTGTCCTTGGTCTCCATCTGGAAAAGGATTGTTTTGCTTCCCTACCCTGTCAAGAGAGCTGACTAACACTTGATGTGAGACTCAGAGCTACACACCTAGGCAGCACAGAATCTGAAAAACATGAAACCTAAAACTTAAGGCATCAGTGTGTAAGTCATTCTTTCCTCACAGGGCAACACAAATGTGCTCAAGGATATAGGCAGTGCTCCTTTGTCTAAGTAGGCTGAGATAGAAGTTTGTTTCATCCAAACTGTGTTACAGAAAATAAAAGGCCTCTTACTGCATTCTGGCCTGGATTATATCCAGAAATACTAATCACTTGAGAGACCTCAAGTTTCTCTTCTGTAGGTTGCTGAGCTTACCGTAGTAATCACAAAGCTGTGAGGTGATCTTTACAGCAACAAGGGCACTTGTGCGTTTTCTGGATTTTGGGCATAAACATTCCAGCTCAGCTGGGGTTCATAGACATCACTTTACCAAATTACTTGACTACAGATGGTCTCAAGCTATATAAGTGATACATCTCATGCTGTAGAACTGATTAATGCAGGGAAAAACCATTGGAAAAATGTAGTGCAGCCTGCAGTACTAGTGAAAACATATGAAGTTGAAATAGTAAGTATTGTCTGTGTTGTGAGACAAGCACTGACAAAGCATCAACCACCTGGGATGAACCAAATATTGAAAATAAATAATATTGTTTAGGATATGTCTGCATACTCTGAAGAAGAAATTGTTGCAGTGGGAGGAAAGAGGTGGTAGGACTTGTGTCTTATACAGGGGGTATAGACAGGTGAGGCTACTGAGGGCAGAAGTTTTATTCAAATTGTTTGTAATTGGCTCTTGATTTATCCTCTTGGTCTTACTTTAAAACAGAGAGGCAGAAAGTTGTCGTGCAGAAGTGTGATGGTTAACTGAAGCTGAAATGTGAGGTTGCTGTGGAACAGATTTAAAATTTAACCTTAGTTTAAAAATCCCTTCTGATACGTTTTGAAGTCATCAGAGTCTCTTAGCAGACTGCTTAAATCATAGACAGTAACTAATTTGATACAAACAATCAGTGATGAAAATAATTATTAAAATACCTATTCTTAGTGAAAAATGTCTCTGACCTTTTCAAGAAGTCATTCCCCTCTAGTCATTCTTCTTCTAAAGGAAGTAGCATATCTGTTTGTAATATTTAGATGTGAATTCTCATTTTAATTTTTGTTTTAGGTAAAGATGCTAGACATTCCAAACTTGGTCTGCCATATAGCTTAGTTGTTCCCTTCAAGTAAGACTGAAGGGCCTGCTTTTTCTTTTGTTGTTACTTACTCCAATAAGTAGAAAGGTTTAAAAGGCTAGTTCTAATCTTAAAAAAAAATTAATTGCTGTATGCTAATGATTTTGATGGTGAAAGTCACTCATTCTTCAAAGACACATCTTTGTGTGTCTTTCACTCTTGCCTTTTTCCTCTGTGGGCACATTCTCTAGCACAGTGGACTCGAAGTGTCAAATCTCCCAATTTCTAGGACTAATGTATCCAGGATCCCCAAACTGTTATATGACTAGTTGTTCTTCTTAGTCCTGATTATACCTTTCTCTGCTTTTGCATGGTCTCAATCTGGTTTTGCCACAGTTACCAGCACTGTGGGAATTACTCAGTCCTTATGCTTCTGTGTCATTGCAGGATTGCATTCTGAAGTGTTAAGAAACTGTCAGGCAGGAGGTAGTTGTGATGCCTAATAAAATACAAAGCATTTTCCTTTCTCGACCTCAAGGCTGTTGCCAGATGCTGGTAGTCTTGCTTCCAGACCAACATAACAAATTTAACATTTGCTGTCTGGTAAAATACTGCTTTAAGCATGTGTACATGCTGTTTTCCTTAGGCATGAGTTGTGGACAGCTGCCAGGTTTTAAGGTAGTGGGCAATAGTTCCAGATATACTCAGTTGCAAAATGGAAAAGGGTTTGAAATGCTTATTTCATTCCACTAACTTTGCACTTTTTTTTCCCCCTCCCTCACAGATTACTGTCATCTTCAAATCATACCAAGACTGTACAGATCAGAAAGTGTATCAAGCAATGACTGATGACTTGCCTGCAGCTTTTGTTGATGGTACAACAAGCGGAGGGGACGGGAACAGCAGGAGCTTGCACATTGTGGAGAAGGTCAGTGGCAAATACATCGAGATGCATGCCAGGTACATCGGGACCACGGTGTACGTCCGCCAGCTGGGGCACTACCTGACCCTGGCCGTCCGCATGCCCCAGGAGCTGGTCATGGCCTACGAGGAGAGCCAGGACCTGCAGCTCTGCGTCAGCGGCTGCCCCTCCAGCGAGCGCATTGATCACAGCGGCCACTTGCCCTTGCCTGTGGTGGGAAAGTTGCTTCCTTGGGGTGCTGCAGCTCATCCCCTGTCAGGGTACACGCTGGAAGCAGCCACCACCAAATGCCATGAGAAGATGCTTGTGAAGGACATCTACTTTTACTCGTGTGTGTTTGATCTGCTCACCACTGGCGATGCCAATTTCACAGCTGCTGCTCACAGTGCCTTGCAGGATGTGGAGGCACTGCACCCCAGCAAAGAGCACTGGCATATCTTTCCCAGGAGTGGAGGTGGTGGTGTGGGCAGGGATAGAAAGTTCTTTGTCAGTCTTGGATTTCTGTGCTTGATCTTCGTTGCATATTTGTGGGATATCTTTTTTTAGACTGTAACAAAATTTTGAAATATATATTGTCATAATATATTGAGTAAAGATGAATATATATGTATATACCATGTATATGAAGGAATGTTTTGTCCTGGGGCATCCACCAGATTGGATGTTAACTGTTTTCATGTATGTTTGATTCAGTATTCTATGTATCTATTTGTTTTACAGTTGTTGAAAAGTTTTATAATGTCCCTGCATTGGGACCTGATAAAAAGCACTTTATTTTTTACATATTAAATATATGTGTGTATCTGAGTAACTGTGTATTACTCAGTGCTCACTCTTCTCTAAGTACTACTTAGTTTAACACTTTTATGTAAACTGAATTAACTTGTGGATTTTCCCAAGAGACCGTTAGTTGATGTCAAACGTGTATATGTTGAAGCTAGTGAATGGTCTCTGGAGAGGGCAGAAAGAGCTTAAACTTAGAGGGAACACTTTTCTTTTTCTTTGCTTTTTCTTTGCTTTTTCTTTTTTTTTTTCCCTCTCCACAGGCCCTTCAGTTATCTGTGTTATAGAAGGCTACAGATGTATATTTTTTTCATATTTGGAAACCCCACAATGTATCAGTCTTTGCAAAATGTTTTAGATGTGGTTCATCAGTATGCCAGTAAGTATTGGTGTTATGTAAAAGAGTGGATGTGCAGTGTCTAAATATTTTAAATTATTATAATAGAAGAATAGTTGCCCCCCCCTTCCCTGCTGAGGAACTTCAGGAAGGTGGTATAAGTGACCCCTGGGGGTGTGCACAGAAACTGGGGATGTAGACCACATACTGGGCAGGTAATCTATAAATAAATTCTCAATTTATCTCTTAGCTAAATAGGGTGGATAGGATATTGGATAGGAATGTGCTGAATATAGTTGTTAAACTTCTTGCAGATGCTAGTTTCCCTCTGCTAAATAAGATATGTAAATTTATGACCGGCTGCTGCAAACCAGGCAGTTTATTGAAAAGGCAGTGTGTGGGAAACTAAGATGAGGAACCATTCCCTCAGGATCCCAGTTGTACAGTTCCTTTGTAGTGTTTTTAGAGATACTTGAAAGAACTTTAACACAGGTATCTGTATTACTGCTGCATCCCTCCTGAGAGGCATTATAAAAATCCTATTTTTAAGTTGTTGGGGAACTCTCAGACCAGAGGAACCCTGGAACAGAAAATTATTTTCTGTAAAACTAAAGAAGAGGTGGTGAAATTTGAATAAATGATACAAAAGAGTCCACAAGATTGCAGAACTTAGTGTAACAAGATGATCTGCTAAGTGTATGTGGAGTATTTCAGCTGCAAGGATAATCAGACAGTGTGAGGGTAAATGGAAAGTGCCAAAACTTAAAAGAAGTTATGTCAGATACATACGAAGCAATAGAGATCTAATAAACATAATCACAACTTTGAATGTTGCTTCACTAAGCTTGTATTACTGCTACAAGTTGAGGTGTGTGAGAAATAATCTTATCTGGAAGATGTATCAGTGAAATGAGTTGTGGAAATTGCTGTAGTAGTAAAAAGAGCTTTAAATATGTAAACATTTACTGTACACAGAAGGCAGCTGTCATGCCTGTAGGAGCTCACTCACAGGTGTCAGTCTAACACCACAAGCTCTGCAGAAGGCTGTGTAATGTGATCATCTGTATTTTAACACAACAACCAGTCAGCCATTACTGATACTATCTGTTTGCTGGCCTTTGTCTTAAGCTACCCTTGAATATTAGTGGCTTACTCAAAAGGGTTTTTTAAGTATCTTCTAGAGCATTCCTAACGATATGGTTACAGGGCTTCCAACAGCAGATGATGATAGTTCTCTGTAGTTATGGAGTCTGACAACTTCTTTAGTAAGCATGTTGCAGGACTGGCAGAGACTGTATGCCTAATCCTTTATTTTGTGTGTACAGAAGGCTCCTAAAGGATGTTATAAAAAGAAATAGTAGGCTCATTTGCCTGTCAAATCAAAAATTCTGTTTTTCTTCCTGGAAAACCTATCCGGAAGAAAAATCTGCATATAGCATCTGTTAAAGTGGGACACAACCAGAGAGTGCAACCTTTTGTTCTTACAGTCAAGTTACAGACCTTCAGTATTGTGTTTCCTTTCATACTGCTGCTGTTTGAAACTGCCAGAAATTAGATCACCAATTATTTACATTCTCTTACTTCAGCATTATGACTACCATGCATTTGTTTTATGAGTTTTGAGGCTGTGCAGGTGTCTGTTTACTTACGTACACCTCAAAGCGAAGCAAGCAATTCTGCAAGCTTTATACTGTCTAATGAGAGTTTCATTAGTGGACATGTTTTGAAAAAAAAGCCCAGGAGTCTCATGGCTTTCTTCTCGGAAGAGAAGAGACACACAGCACAGTTTAAAATCTTGCATTCATTTTCTTCATGTAAGTACAGCTGTGGTCTTTTACACTGAAATTTTCATGCTTTGGTTATTTATTGCCCATCTGTGTCTTGACTGATATAAATTCTTTTCTGTCTTTCCCTGTTCCAGCTATTGAAGACTGCTATCTGTACAATGTCTGAACAGGACTAGTAATGATTCCTTTTTTTTAGCAGGTATTTTGTGTTTTTTACAAGATAAGCTTTCTCTGAATTGTGCTGCTACTTCTCTTCGACTGTATTCAAAACAAACAGGGATTGTGGGGATCAGTGTTGTCCATTAGGTTTTATAGTTCTCGTTAATTACCTTGTTATGGAGAGCAACGTAGTCAAGAACAAGTATACCAGTAACTTTGTGATGCTGATGTAAAACAAGTGCATCTGATCTGATTCAGAATTCTTTATGTTTGTAACTAAACTTTGTTGAAATTAAAAGCTGCTATTAGTAAATTAACTGTGAACAGTAAGATTGATTACAGTCTTTGTGCAGGGGTATATATCAGAATTCATTACCTAGATATAAAAAAGTAGGTCATATGAGGTGTGCCAGTAACTTATTTATAGAAATTATTTTACACGAGTTTTAAAGCCTTATTTCCACTTCTGTCTACACTGTAACAATAGAAGAATACTCCTTCATATACACAAAATATATATGTGTCATTGATTTAGCATGTGCTGAGGGCTGGATGTACAAGTTTTGTATGTGAAGTATCTAAATCCAAAACTCAGACACACAGTAAAGCCTTTTCAGCTTGAATCCAGATGTTTCTTTAAGATCTCTAATTTCTTCTTAGTACATTAAGCCCCCTTAAAGAATCTGTATTTGCTGTTGAGCAGAGAAAGTGGAAGCAGTCTTGAGGGTTGTACCTGCACCCCAGCCAGAGTCACATGTTGGTCATCTGCCTCATTTACTTGCAGGAACTTTTGGGCAGGTACTTGACTTGCTCACTCATGTTTGGCAGGTGATGGTGAAGTTATTTAGAGTATGGTGGTGGTGAGCATTTTGCTGGATTTTGGGAGAGGCAAGTTGAAATTCCTCTTCTGCCTTGGTCTTTCACATCTTGTGAGAGTAACAGCTGGGAGCTGTTACCGAGTAAACACCATTTTGTGGTGTTACAGGGGGATAGCTTTATCCAGACTTATGTCCAGAGGTCTTAACGTGCCTCAAAAGAGCCTGGAGGCGTACTTCAACACTTGAGAGGTATTTCACCTAAATTCAGCAAACTAAACCTGTAAGCTGTCTCTGTAGTTGTTGGAGTGAATGGGAACATTTTAGATTGGATTGAATTATCTTTTGGAAATGCCTATTGCTCTTGCTGTGGAGAGTAGGAAACAGCAGTTTTAAGTAGCTGAAATCAGGTGAAACTAGTCCAGCCCTGATGGGTACGTTTTAAAGTGCAGCCTAGGTTCATACCCAGGGACAGCATATGTTCACTAGAGACAAGCCACCTGATCCAGCACTTCTGCACGAGCTCCCTGTCTCCCAGTCCTGGATGATGGAGGCACCTTGGCCTGTGAGGATCTCACACCAGACCTAGGTAGGTAGTCTGAAGCTAGTAGTCTGAAACCTTCAATGTTTGATTCTCTTGAAAGTAGAACTGAAGAAGGCAGCAAGGCCACCCCATCCTTGCTGCACTGTCCCCTTCTCCCAGAGCACTCTGTGTGGGTCAGGGGAAGGGTGGAAAAGAGATCCTGAAATCAGAGGGTAAAGAGGAGAGAGATCCAGGTGAGTAAGGTCTTAGTGGTAGTGCTTCTGATCTTAATTTTGGTCTTTAAATCCCAGACTGTTTACATTTTCCAGTGAATGGTGCAACATATATAACAAGTGTGCAGAGGAACTGCACAGGGGCTGCATTTGCTGATTAGAGTATTTTATCTTTTAGGCTCTTCTTGGATGTGTCTTTGCTGCCATTACCACACAAGTGTTTTACAGAAAGTAGAACTGTTTCAACAACTGAGGTTGGCAAAACCCTTACATACCCTGCAGGCATATTATTAATGTATTTGACTAGAAAGTAAGAGACAGGTGTTTGTTTGAATCCCCACTCCAAACTGTGTGAAGGAGATGTGTAAACAAAGGTTTCTTACCTACTTGGGTAAATGTAACAGTTATCCTACTGGGCTTACCCTTTTTATCTGGCAGTGATAAAAGAGCAAGTTGCTGTCCTTTCTCAGGAAAAATGCTCTGCCTGGAAGTGTGAGACCTGCCTTCAAAGGGTGTATTGGAATTGAAACCACTCCCACTTTCTAGAGGTGGGGTATGTCAGGGGAATAATTTGCTGTAACACTGTCTGTAGAGACATCTCAGTGGTGACAAACCCTTGTGGATAGGTCAAGTTAGAAAGTCACATATGTCACCATCTGTGATGCTGTCTCTAATCCCTTACCTCTGACCTTTGTAGTGCCACAGGTTTGGCATGACCTGCCTTCCCTTCATTGAGTTCTTGCTCCTTCAGGTGCTGCCAGTCATCACTCCCTAGCTTGCTTAAAACACCATGAGCTAATCCTCTGTAAAAAGTAAGTTGATACTCAGCCATGAGAGAGAATTTTTACCAGAACAGGCTTTTGGGAGGGAAATTACAATGCTTAGTAATTATAAATCCCGTAAAAAGACGCTGATCATTAAATTGTGTCTTGCACAGTAGTGTTGGGGGTTCTTTGGAATGCTACCATTTCAGAATGAATATTTTTTTAATGTGCATGTAAAAAAGTCAAAGTCTCACCTTCTTGCAAATAAGATGAACTTTATGTATGATAAAGAGATCAATAAATAGTCCCATTGGGAAAGCACAGATATTCCTCTATAATAATTGGTAAAAAATAATTTCAGATGTGCCTGTGTCTATGGCAATTACAGTCTTCTGCCCTTTCTCAGCAGCTGGTCGAGGCTTCTTGGCCAAAAAATATGAAATCCTGCAGAGATTACCCCCTGTGTTTGAATCCTTGAGAGCTTTCCACAAGCAGACCTGTCTGTTAATTGACAGAAGTGCTCAGAGTTTCTTCCTGTCTCAGCAGACC
Organism: Trochalopteron elliotii; assembly: GCA_024734555.1. Lineage (NCBI taxonomy): Eukaryota > Metazoa > Chordata > Aves > Passeriformes > Leiothrichidae > Trochalopteron > Trochalopteron elliotii. The sequence goes on along the minus strand of JANPWX010019351.1, from coordinate 442,460 downwards.
ATCAGCTAACTCTTTTAAGACAATGGATTACTTTTTGACTTGCTCTGGATGCATTGTTTTGTACTGTTTTACTCTGATCATAAAATCTGACAATCCTGATGTTGCTGTTTCATGGACAGAAAGAGAAGACCCTTAAAAGTGGAAACACTTTCTACTTCAGAGTTTAGACTCACATAAAAATCAAAATTTTGCAATTATTAAAACTAAGCCAAATAGAGCTCTTTTCAAAAATGTGTTAGGATGTTGCCACTACATTGTCTCCTGAGAGCTAAGTGTGTAGGGAAATCTCTAATTCTGTACATTTGAGAGGATTTTGCTCTGAGTTTTTTCTACTCTAGCTCAAACAGAGCAAACAGCTGTCAGTAGCTGGAGCGCATTACATGATCTTCTGAACATTTCATCCCATTTAATTCTACCAGGAAGGATCCATTTCATCCAGTCAAGAGATGTGAACCGAAAGAGGGTAAGAGGGAGGATGAAATAAGGAGGTTCACTTCAAAAGGGAAGATCTTACCAGCTCTTTCAGTATTACATTCATCTGGTAATTATAATGCAAACCTTTAAAGTCAATATTCTATATAATATCTCTGTGGGTAAAAAATAACAACCAGAACCCTGCAATCTAAAAGCAATTCACTAGTCCAATGACAAAAAAATCCTCCTAGTTTCAACTTTGCTCTGAGGATATTTTTACTGGCTAGTTAAAGTGCCAGTAGTTAAATGGCAATATATTGGCCTCTGGTGGAGGCCTTAAACCAAGGGCTGCTAACTGCAGTGTAATTGTGGACAACAGGATTATATTATATCATATCATGTTCTATTCTATTCTGTTCTGTTCTATTCTATTGACAGTCACTAATGAAGCTCTCCAATGTAACAATTTAAGCAGGTTTTTTGCCACCAATTTCCCCACAGTGGGGTTCTTTATCACTTATATATATATGGAGCACTATGTGCATAGTCTCCTTGATTTCTGATTTCCAGATGCAATTTTCTTATGTGCCAGAGTACTCGATGGTTTAGAAATTAAGGCAGTTAGGAATTTCTCCATCAGGGCTTCAAACAGGCCTCACTTCTTTTCACCTCTGTTGCTTATGCATATAGTCAGTGTCCCACCCCTAAAGGGGGAACACAGTTCTTCCATTCTTTGTTTATTTCACTCTTACACATGACTTTGAATATAGGAATTATTGTGTATCACCTTTGGCTGAAGCACTGCATCCTTGAATCTCGGACAAGCTCTTTCCCTTGCATGTGACTTCCAAAGCTTTGTTTCAAACTCAGCACTCACGTTAGCTGCATTTTTCTACAAAGGGACAAAGCTATGTTTGTCACTTCCTTACACTGATTGTCTTGTGCTACCAAGGGCAGCAGGGTTGAAGTTACCATTTCATCTCTAAGTATCCAGCAGTGCCTTCCTGCTCTGTGCCCACAAATGTTATTTTAGCAAGCAAATAAGCATCCTACAAGAAAAGCTGTGGCAGTATTTGTATTTGAAAAGCTGTGGTAGTCAGGTGAAGTCTGTAGTGACTACATGCTCCATGCATGTAGAGGCACCCAATTACGATGATCTTGTGTAAAAGGTGTGATAACTTTCACCATAATGCACAAAGTCCTCTTTGCACATCCTTGTTTGTGTGGGCTGTGCCCCCTTCTGCCCTGTTTTGCTGTCACAAGGTTTCTCCTGTCCACATCACCCTGAGGTCACAACTTTCTCCCTTGATGCTTGTGAGAAATACTCTCTTGCTGATAAAGTTGAAAGAGGACAAAGTTATCAATGCAACACTTATTTATTGATATGAATAAGTCACCTGAATCAGGTGCATCTCACTGAGAAGGCACACCTCTCTGAAATGCACAAACCTTTATACCCTTCCTCAACCGCTGGCATCCCTGTCCCTTTTTCCCATCGGCTGGGTACTCAGGAACTCACGTTCTTTCTGACTGCCCCCTGACTGCCCACGGTGCTCAAAATGATACCTCCCTTCCCCTCCCCTTCTGTCCATCTAAGTAACAAGCACTGGTTAAGTCCCCTTTTCCTCCCCACCCCCACACTCAAGCAGCCTAGGCTCCCGCTAGCTACATCTTTGCCTAAATATAAGTTATGTAAGCCACCCTTATGGCTGAAACAAAACATTATTTTCTCTCTCATGGTGGATTATCTCCCCAGTTGCTGTTTCTAGTCCAAAACTCTTCTCTCCACCTTGCCCAGACAAGACATGAGAAGCTGTTTGGTCATACTGTGTCATGTTGAACCACTGAACCACCCATCCCTGGCCTTCAAAATGGCCCTGTGGTTCTAAAAGCTGAAGCTTTAATCAAGACCTGCTGCAACAGTGGTTGCTGACTTGTACTATCTCTCCACTCCTCAAGCTCCTCCTTTCACTGGCAAGTAGCAGCACTGGGCCTTGACACTCCTGGTCCTCACTTCCAGAGCCACACATTCATTTGTTCTTGCTCTGCTCCAGGTCTCCCCTGGTATAGTGAATGAGTAAAAAGTGAGCAATGTTTCTCCATTGCCTGTTAGAAAAGAAAGGTTTGAAAGTTGAGGTGTTGAACTGCCTCTAACAAAAACTTCAGAAACTGCTTTGTTTTGGAAAATGAGGCACCCTATTTCAAGTCATTAAAAGAGCTTGTAGTTGATACATCAGCAGAGCAAGTAACTTTGAAACATCAGGCAAACTTCTGGACACCAATGAACCAGCCAATTTCAAGGGAGCAAATAAAGTCATGCTGGATATGGCCAACCTGCCCCATGTCTAAAAACTCGACAGAATGCTGGAGTCTTTGCTGTCTTTGCTGTCCTTCACTGTCCTGGCTGCTCCTACAAAGCTGTTCATCCCTTCCCCACCCCTGCTTGCTGGTCTGGCTGCCTGGCTCTATTCCCTTGCTGGATTGCTGGTCAGCTCTTGGAGGAGCTTCTCCAGGGAAAGACCCATCATACCTGACAGAGATCTTCCCCATGTACTCTATCAGCCAGTGCTGGACCCCTGGTAACTCTTTTCCTGTGGTTTTTGTAATTATTCTTGGAAATTTCCTAGTTTTCTATTTCTTTTCTCTCCTTCTTGAAAAAAAAAAAAGTGAGTTATCACTTTGGATCCAAACATCTAACCTTGTTTGTGTTTCAGTCTCGCTTTCAGGTATGTCTAGAATCTAATTCCTTTGCTCAGTTGTGGATCACAGCAAAACTTACCTCTCCTCACTTTAATGAATGGGAACATCTGGCCGCATGGCTGGTTCTCAAATTGACCAAGAACTACAGAAGCCTCATCAGCCTGCCCACAGTACCCCTGTGAAGCAGCACATCTCTTTTATCCTGACCCAGGTCAGGTAGGGTGGTAGGAGGGGACCTCTGCCCCTCCACAGGGAGTCCCACTGTCACTTGCCAACTCCCCCAGCTACTCCTGGGGGGGCTTAGGCTGCCAGACGGGGGGATGTTCCAGCCCTTCATCTGCTGTTGGGGTACTAAATCTCTTTTGTAGGTACAGATCTGCAGGTGGGGTAGAGCACCCTCCAGTCTTTGCCTCTTCATTTCCCACATCTCTATGCATGCACAGATTCTGGCTGTGCCCTCAAGTGCAGCAGCGGTTCAGGCTGACACAGACGCTGACACATCCTTGTTGCTGTCAGGAGAAATTATTAGACAAGGTCAGGTACAGGTTAACAAGACTCACAAGACTGCCCTGGGCTGTAATTAAGATCTGTAGATTGCTGGAAATACTCTCCTTTGCTCTTTGTCTGCTTTGCCCTTGTTCATGCCCCCCAAGAGTTCAGCAATATCATGGTGTTAGCCAAACACATGATGAAAGCTTCACTTTCTTTTATCTACCAGCTTCAGTTCTAAGGGTCTTTTCTTAGGTTGTGTGATGCTTTGTTCTTCTGTTCTTCTACCTCTTTCTGATGGTGTAAACTTTACCTGAAATATTAATTTCAATCAAAAAAGTACATGAGAAATAGCCATGATTATACCTTTATATTTGTGCTGTAGTCATTATTTTAGAATCTGATTGTTCTTTAGGTGGGAAAACAAAACAGGGCTCACTTCAGAGACTGGAAAGACCTGAAGCTAATTGTACCAACCATCTAGTTCTCTAAGTTTTAGTTTTGGGATTCATTGCATTGAATTCTGGAGCTCAGAATTCAGCTAACATACATATTTTACATTTGAATTAAGTTTGAAAGAAATACACAGACCATAGGAAGCACGAAAATTTTACTATTCAGAAAGCTGAAAATTAATACAAATTATGGTTAATTATTACATATTTAACAATAAATACTTGAACATTAATAATGCCCTGGGAAGTCAACCTTATTAATATATTTCAGGGTCCTGTGTTCTTTGACATTACTGACAATTGGTAGCAACTTTATAGAAATCAGGGGTTTTTACATAATATTGGTCATGCAGACATTTGTAAGTACATTTCTTTTAACCATAAATGCATTAAGCTTTCACAGTCTTAAAGAGGAAACTGGAAAAATTCACAATGCCAGCAGTTTATGTCCAAGAAGGAGACATAGAAGTCTTGTAACTTTATTCAAATAAAGGGAGAGGCCATGGGGCATTTCTCCTGGAGTCTCTAGAACAGTTGAGGAAAGCAGCCCCCTTATTATGCTCAGTTCCCCGCCACATCACCCTCTTCCTTTCTCCATTGGCTGAGCTACTTGGAAGGTACAGATGTCCCAAATCACCTACTCCATGCCTCCCTCTAATATGCACCCCTTTTTTTTTCTTTTATAACAAAACACTATTTATAATTCTATTACATCCCTGTTCTTTTTCTCTTAAGTTCAGGAATCTAACACAGCCTTGGCTGACCAGCAGTCCATGTCAATTAGTAACATTTTCTAGAACTGATAGTTTCTTTCTTCTATTAATTCCCTATCTGTAAGTTCCTGGTCCTATCTAAAAGCAAGTTCACATGGTCTGTTTGTAAAGACACATTCATCTTGTTCAATTCCTCCTCTTTTTATTTTCTCAATAATTGTCTTTGAAAACCTTAATTATCATTGATTTAATCTTTTCTTCCTGGGTCTTCTTTCTTTTTGCAATTATTCATGGTGACATAATTTTCTGTCCTTTAGTCATTTCTGGATCAGTAGGCGTGGCTACCACCTGCATCCCCTTGGTCACATGCTGAATGAGCTGCACTAAGCAGGGTATCACGCATGATAAAAAGATTAGAGTTGCTATAGCACATAAAAGGAAACATAGCATTTGTTTAACCCATAGTCCATCAGGTAACCATGAAAACATGTTCCATTACCATCCTTTCCATATTTGGGCTGGTACATGAGCTAATTGTCTTATTTCTTTTGCTATCTGTTTTACCACTTTTCTGTTGTCATCCATTTGCAAACAGCAGTTTGAGTCTTTTATCTTTCCAGAAACTCCTCCTTCTTCTGCTAATAGATAACCTAACACCATCCCATGTTTAAATACTGCATTCCTCATCTGTGTGGATTGGTCAGCAAGAAGGTCAAGAGCTGTAACTGGTTGGTTATTATTTCAAAGACAGCTTGTAACCTATTTATCTAATTCTTTACAAATAGGTTCTCTGGTACCTGATATTAACTCATTAGGATTTCAAGAGCCTGGTCCATAGTGCTGTATGATCTGTTCTGGTGGACATTCATCTTTTGCCTGCTTTTGAGCACTCCCTCCAGCCAGGAATGTGTCAATTGACTGCTTTTCTCTAGTTAAATCATCATATGCTTTGATTCCTAACTGATTTCCCTGAACTTGTGGTAGCAAAAAACCCCCAACAGTCTAATAAAGGATATATAACAAATCCCTGACCAGTTTGGAGGCAACTTGGGATAATCATGTTGGCTACAAATCAAATAATAGGTCTTTTCAAGGCCCACATTCCATTGGCAAAGGGGCCTTCCCACCTTTCGTCAACAATTGGTGGGTCAAAATGCAGCTTGTTTCCTGGGCCTGATGGTTCTCCAGCAATAGTTTCCCCACCATAAGAGCCACAATATTTGCATTCCCAATCTCCTAAATGGGGTTTCCATTTAGTTACATCCCCAAGCTGTTTGGTTGGATTTGGACCAGAACTCACTAAAAAGGGTTCAAGTTCTGTTCTGATGTTGCCACTTCCACTGATAATCATGGACAACATGTGTTTTACTTGTAAAATTTTCTTGGGGGCAGCTTAAAAATAGGTGGTCAGAAAACCTGTTCCTCCCTACTGCTGTACAGCCTTCAAAATCCCTACGGTAAGTGTGGTAGGATCACTTTACCCAGCTACCATTAGTGAGCCTAATATGCATTTGATTCCATCTGCTTTGATATATAGAACAACCATAAGGAAAGCAACTGGGGGTCCAACAGTCATGCCAAGGATATCTATTTATCCCAAATGAATATATTGTTCCTCTTACAATGTATTCATTTAATTAAATGAGGAAGGCTGCACTGTCAAAGGTAACACATCAGATGGAAGATGCATTTTAAAAACTTCTCCAGAACATGCTGGAAGGTGACCTGCTGTGGTAGCTCACCTCTCTTCAGTCACTAGCAGAGGCATTTGGAAGAAAGAATACAGATTTAAAACAGCAAACTAGAGAGTGCTTTGTGTGCTTTTTCATTAAAGCTCATGGGGTGTCTCTCCTGTGCATGTTTCCCTCCAGCATGATGGTTAATGAGTAAGTCCAACCTAACTCTTCAGATGTATTTATTTGGAATTTGACATGACTTATTGAACACTTAGAAAGTAGTTCTCCACCCCTGTTTACTTTCATGACAAGAAAAAAACTGAGTTAGACCTTACCCTTCCAAATTTTATAGCTTTGATAGTTCTGAGAGGTAGAATTACAATTTTGTATTCTAGATATTTCAAAACTGACCTCCTGCTCATTGTATTCTGGATAGAGAATTCACCTTCAGATTTCATTACAGGAAGAATATAGTCAATCCTCCCAAGTGAAATTTAGTTAAAATTTAAACTAGAAAGCTGTGTCTCATATTAACAACTTCTTTGCAAGCAATACCAAAAAGAGATGGAACTGTAAGTTCCAGACGAAAAGACTAAAGAGCATTTAAGGCTGTGGACCTGCAACAGCTTTATTTTGGATACTTGGTGCCACGGTAGTTTTACGTGTTGATCTGTCATTGACTGCATTTCAAGTTCCAAGACTGGAAAAGAATGATGATCTAATATGCTTACACAAATCAGAGCTCTGAAGTTTGCTGTGCCCTTAGTGATTAAAAAGAATGTCAAAGTCTACACAATACAGGTATACTTATCAATTCTAGAATTCAGGAAACCCAAATCCAGTTGCTAGTTTTAAGTGAGATTACTTTCCAAATGCTTCAGTTACTTCAGCAAACACTAGCTCTTTTGCAAATAAAACACAGGAGGTTTAAGAGTACTGCAGTAATAAAAGTTCTCTGATTATTTTCTCTCATGTGATCAGTGTCACATGATTTTCTGCCATGATTCTGGGTGTTTATTTTCAAAGAGAATGTGCCTGATGAAAAACCTGTGTCAAATAAATATGTAATGTCCAAGTGTGTTATTCAGGCTTCAGCCCTAGTGCTTGAACTCAATATAGATGTAAAGTTTGTATGTCAAAGCATCTCAGAAATCTTGCAGCAGCAATTTCCAAAGTCTTCAAGAAACAATGAGGGTGAAGTTGTGGGGTGGGAATCTGGGGTGTAAAACGAGGTGCACTCAGTACCAGGCTGGGTTTGGACACTTCAGGTTTGAATAGCAGGAATCAGAGGGACGTGCAGCACCCTGGGGCTTTTCCTTCACACCCTGCACCGTTTCCTTCACAGTCACCTATCTGGCATCCAAGAAATAGTCACTCACCTGACTCTCTCACAGGCGCCCTACACACAGCTGAGACTGTCAGCCTTCCAGCAATGCCCTTCTTTTTGTTAGTGCAAACATGAGATCAACTGTGGCAATGCCTCCATCTCAAGAGCAGCTTTTGAATAGGCTTATGAAGACGCTACAAGTAATTTTAAAAGCAGAATTATTTTGTTATGCAAGGTTCAGATATATTTTCTTTTTGGCAGGACAACAATTGCAAAGATGCAATTCTTACATCTTTATGAAAATTAACAATCATCACTAAATTTCATCTTTTATCCCAAAGCAATTTTTCACTTGTTAAAAGCTTTTAAAATACATAAAATAAAATAAATACCAATAAATTGGTAGGGCTATGGGCCTGGAAAAGACATGCTAGAAATACTGGGTTTGTGTTGACGATATCCAAATACACCATCAGAGTTTCAGGATAGGTGGCCCAGAAGGTACTTACCACTAATCAGGTGTTCTCAACTTACATCTTAAGATAGGTAATTGGAATGCAGAGGAAAATAAAAAGCTTAAGAAACAAAAAATTAATTCTGTGAACCTTCTCTTCATTCTGCTCTTATCAACACACAACTATATTCCTTAGCTACTGCTTCCAGACTGTTTCACAAATAAAAGATTCAGCATAAAATTTTAAGAACAAAACTGAAATTTCAGGTGCAGCCACACTACTTTGATGGAAGAATGAAGACAAAGTGACAGCACTATATACCTGTCCCAACACAGTTCAGTAAAATAAACCTTGTTGGTACAAATGGATAATTCATACCAGGTATTACTAATTTTAACATTATTTACTACTCTCTAACAGAAACAATAAATCGACTATATTGATTTCTGTGTAATTCTTAAGAAATGGTGAGGTAATTTCCTACCAAAAAGAGCTGTTGTCATTGAACACAACACTAGGTGTAACACTGGAGGTGGAAACAGCTCCTTAAAAATGCTTTGCTACTAGAGTACTTCCCTGGGATTTTATACTGTAAGTGGAGGCCTACAACTACATGATTAGGGCTGTGAAAGTGACAAGATGCATTTGTGGATGACAAACTATCACACAAGGACAAAACAAGCTAATCAAGCTTCAAAAGGGCTTCAAAGATATTTATCCTAGGGAGTCAGTGTTGCAAAGGGAGGTCAGGGCACACTCCTTTCTGTAGCAGTGTCACAGGAGTGTCCTGTCACCAATTGCAAGAACTGCCATCCTTCAGTACTTGGTGCCTGAGTCTTTTGCAAATTCTGTTGATTGTGGCGAAAGACTCTTAGAAACCAGCAATTGTCAGAATGCTGCTCAGACACCAGTACATCTGCATGGAAGGTCAAAATTAGGGAAAACACAGAGCAACTGTGAACAGGTAAATGATGAACACATCATCACTCTTGACAACTAACAGCAACCGGAACATGCATTTCTCTGTCCTTAACACTTTAAGAGCAGTAATACGTTTTTTCATAATCTGCTTTTTCATACTTAACAACAGTCTACTCTTTTTGGGTAGTACTGGGAATGGTAGACCAGGAATACATAACAGGATTAAGATGGAAGTCTTAGACTTGCATGCATGGCAGACAGAACGCTAAGCCTTTATCAACAGCCATATGAGGACTTCTCTTGCCGTCCTCAGAATTCCTACTTCCAAAAATCTTTGACAGACAAGCAACGTTAGTACCTGATGGATGTTTCAGAACTGGACACACTCCTTGAAGACTTTTCATTACAAATGAGCAAAGGAAGGATCAAATCTACATTTAGACTGAATGATAAATGGCTCACTTGCAGAGGATATGGGATTGAAAAGTAATATACACCGTAACAGGCCTTACCACCAATGAAGGTAATTTCCATCATCAAACTTCAAATACTTTATAACGTAACGGAAACCAGAGGGGAAAAAAATAAACTACTGCAAATGTGATTTGTGTATCTGTAAATATGACTGAGTAAAAGTTACAGTTAAAAAGCATAAGTAGACTAATTCCCAAAGATCTACATCATCAAAGCCACTAAGTACTTGAGAGACCTGAGGTACCTTTGGTGAAAATGTACAGACCAACATGTGAGGTCACCGTGTTGTATCACAGCCACACTGATGGAGAGAGAACCAGGCTCTGTGGGAATGCCCTGTCTATACTCTAGGATGCATCTGTGTGCTTCCCAACCAGGAGGAATTTGTCTGTGGCTGGAGATGCTCTAACTTACAGGTTTCCACCCTTGGAAGTGGAATATGCATGGTACACATGAACAACTTTATCAGACTCTGCTGCCTAAACACTGTTGAAGAATCAAGCTGAAAAGCAGAACCACTCAGACCCCTCAGATCCTGTCAAGATGAAAAGTTAAGAAATGAAGCAGCATTAATTAACCAAGTCCCAGCCTACAATAAATGATCTTAATACTTAATGTGCAGCAACTGTGCCTACAGTAAGATTCTTACTTAGTACAAGGACAGTTACTACAGTAACCGAGATACTCTGTAGACAGACTGTGGTTCTGTAGTAATGCTTCCATATAAACCTGCTTAATTGGAAAAAATACTCCACATTGCAGGAGCAGAGAAAAGCTGGAGCAGCAGATGCAGCTCCTGCCACACGATGTCAAGCTAGGTACCTTCTCTAGTATCACCAGGAATAAAATTCAGTACTTTTAATGTTTTTATGGTAAACTTGGGGAAAAGTAACACTGTATAGAAAAACACAGCAGAAAACTACAAGACCCACATGTCCTTTTAGTTTAAATTTAATTTGTCAGATAGAAGTTATCTATGTACAATCAGTGTGCATTGTAACAATTCTATCAATAAAGTCATAATTCAAATCTTCTAAAATATTAACTACCTGCATAGCACATTTGACATTATTGCCCATGTTGAAGAGGGAACATATGAATTTACAATTAATTTTGATTGATTTGGATACTGAAGTGTTCGGGTGTTTGACACACCTCCTTTAAAACCAATGCACCTGAAAAGCTTTCCAGAGCATAGTTTAGCTAGATAGTTCTTACCATTTCATTACAAACAATCACAACACTGACAGTTTAATATGGAAAAAAGACCCCCTCCAAAAAAACTCCACCCAAAATACCACAAATAAACAAAACCAAAACAAAACAAAAACCTAAAACAAAAAAAAAACAACCCACCAAAAAACCCCAAACCACCGAACAACCAAAAAAACCCAACCCACACACAAACCCCACCAATCCAACAACAACAAAAACAACCAAAACATGTATCTAAAGTATCCAAAAAAAGGAGCACTAAATGGAATAAAGTTCTCTATCCCCATTTTTACATTCTGAGCAGTGACTCCATCAAAATCTTTTATTGAAACATTTAAGTACACTGATTTAGTTTCATAATTGTGACAAGAAGTCCTGAGTTGGTGGGGAAAGGAACAGTCAAAAAAAGCCTGAGGGGGAAAAAAGCTCATTTAATAAATTTACAACAATTTACAGCCATTGTTTGTGTTTCGCTTTTTTTATTATTATTTGTTTGTTTTGTAAAAAGGCATTGTAACTGATCACAAACAGGAGAAATCCTGGCTATTTTACAGTTATAAGTACAGAATTTAAATATTCAAGCTTGTGATGAAAAGCGGCAAGGTGGTCGCAGTGTACAATGTAAACAAGTAGCTTTGGAAAGTGAACAAAGTCCTTGAGAGTTCTTTACTAAGAAAAAAAAAATATTTTCCCCATTCCCTCCTGAAATATGAGCACAGGTCAGTGTTTAAAAGTTCGTTTACAAACATAACTTAAAACATTATCAGCCTCAAACCACTTTAACATGAAGAGTTTTATAGTAAGATCCAGTCTGAAATGGGCAGTGTTGAGGTCCCTGTAAAAGTAAACATCTTCCATTTCTTAAAAAAAGTGCCACAGCATTTGCAGCACAGTGCAGCATAAACTTTAAATACAAAAATATTTTTCTTCTGTTGGGATAATAGACCTTGCATCCTGGAAAGAAGTAACAATACTGCTACTGATAGAATATCCCATCTGTATCTTTCAAGTCATGTAAGGCAATTACTGTGTTAATTTACTGTATATGGCTAAAAGAAGGTCCAGAAAATATCAGTCTTTGTTATGTTTTCCGGCTACTCCATGTATGTTCAGGTGTACTTTTGTGATCTGATGAATGTTCAAATGGAGATCTGTGACCTAGGGGAGACCTTGAACCATAAGGAGACCTCTGATCCAGTGGTGACCTTGGGCCACTACCTGAAGCTCTGTGGTCCATTTGCCAGTCTGAGTGGTACCTGTAATCTCTGGGAGACTTATGATGGCTGTACTCAGAAGACGAACGGTGATCCGAATGTATCCTGTGGTCTGAATGGGAACGGTGATCCGAATGAACCCGGCTGTCTTTTAGACTCCCCTCCAGGCTTGACCTGTGGTCTCTGCTCCTGTAGTCGTCTAACTTTCTATGTTTACTATCACTGTAGTATCTAAAAAATAAGAACTTATTTGTATTAGAGTTACTGGTAACACATCAAGAGCCACAATTATGTAAAACTGACAGAACTGCATTAAAGAAAGATCATTGTTGCAATTCTGTGTTATTCAGAAAAGGTTGTTTGGTGCTTCCTACAAGTGTAAGCAGAAAAACACAAAAGGAATTCTGTCCAGATTTCAAAATTGCTCAAGAAACTCACCTGGTGTCTTGTTTGTAGTGATCCCAGTCTCTGTGATCTTTTCCATTGCTGAAGGCTGAATAGGGCCTTTTCCTGGAGTCACTTTTCTTGTATGCATCTCCCTGATGCCTGTCCTTATGATGATCGTGGTATTGTGACAGATGTCTATCAGAGGAGTAGCTGTCCCTACTACTGTCATCATGGTTTGCATTCTCCTTCAGCCTTTCCACATCTGTTTAATAAAGCAGAGGTTAAAAGGAAGTATCTTAACATCTTTACTTCACCTAATTCAAACACCACTTCTACCTGTCAGCTGTAAACCAGTATGAAAGGGACATAATTTAAAAGAAACAAGATCTAAATAGCTGAAAATCAAAAGCACTAATGCCAGTGAACCGAAGAAAACTCTAGAATTAAGAGGAAAGCAAGCTAGAATGTAGATGTGTAGGACTCCTAAACTGAACTTCTCAACCTCTTCACTCAGACTATGAAGTTAAAAGTCCAAATGAGCAGTGAGTAGACGGTACTGTCAGTAGAGCAATTTTATACAGAATGGCAGCAACTTCCTCTCTTAGTATGGACTTACTATGAGTAACAGTTTTAAAGATACACCTCGTTACCGAAAGAATTTCAGCGTTATTCCTAAAATACATGATTTTAAGTTCATGACAATATGCTTGAAGGTTCAGTAAGTATCTATTCACAAGATAATAAAAAGTACTACATAAAAAAAGGCAGGTGTGGCAACATGGGGAAAAAAATCAGTGTTATTGTTAACAATAAAAGACAGCCCCTGTACCTAACAACAGATTGTGACTGACTAATAAACTACTTTCTTACACCACAGTGATACTGCAACAGCTACAGTCACGGAATTTCCGAGAAGTTTACAGATTTTAAGTAGACCTCTTGCCCTCTCCAAAATTTAACACAAAAATTGTTTCCTTATTTTTCTAAGGGACACTCAAATAACCTGGTAAGTACTAGCTTCACTCTGCACTCTGCTGGATCTCACCAGCAAATTAGTGAAGCTTTTCAAATTAGCCTATCTCTGTGGTACTTAGCACTGTGGAAAGCATACCCAGGAGACATGTGAAATGAAATAAACATGAATATTCAAGGTATTTAACACGAGAATATACTTAAAAAATTCTTACCTGGATTTCTAATTACATGTGTATTCACATTGCTGCTAATATTCTGATCGTTGTGTTGCTAAAAAGGACAAGAACATTGGTAAATCCTGAAGTTCATTTGAATATGTTAGAGAAATACCCTAACAAAAGAGACTACTATACTGCAAATACAAATACTAACTTGAAGTGTATTTTGGTGTTCTTTATAATCCTGTATATCTAATAAAAGTTATAATAATTAAAATATATATTTGTGTGTTTGGAAAGGATGTGAAAATATTACCTGAGACTCTTGACGTTTTTTGATTGCATGTTTATACAGTTTATGCAGCTTTCTGGCATCAAATTCTGTAAACTTAGAGACAAAAATCCACAAATTTCTGAGGAAGAAGAAAAGAGAAGCTGTAATTCTTCTTTTAATTTCTTTTCCCTGTATTATGTAGGAGAACATGGATTTGACTGAAATTATTTGAACACTACTTCAGTAAACCTGAAATGCTATATAATCTCCACAGTACTGCCTAACTGCACAACAAATATTATGTAGTTGTAAACAAAACATTTGAAAGATTGATTCCTTTAACAATTTCTCACTTTTTTGTATTTATCATAAGTACTTCAGAGTGTGAATTGCACGGAGAGTAGTACTAATAAGAATTCTGTTAAATTTATGTGAAATGCTTATTAAAAACATAGCTATCAGTTTATATATATATATTTTAAAAATGTGTTTGAATTGAGTATTTACTTGTCTGTAAATAAAAAATTTAAGTACATAAAGGAAGTAAAAATCCTTTCAGACTTGCTTTAAATCTCTTACAGCATAAGATACTTGACCAACAAACCTTATTATATTAAACCACCAGCAAAAGAAATTTTCCACAGACTGAAAGTCTGGTCAAGGTTTTTGAAACCAAGTAAGAACTGTGAAAGAGGATGGAAGTCACAGGCTAATAAATTTGTGCCTAATCTGTGCTAGAAGGAACCAAAAAAGAACAAATTAAGTCTTCTGTCAAGATGCCAAAATTCTAAAGAAAACTTTATCTGTGATCATGGAAGCAAACGTTTTTTTAGCAGATAATGATTGTTTTTAGTGAAATTTGCAGGTGGGATGCTTAGAAGAGTCTACACAATAACAGTGTTCAAAAATATTTGAAGTGTGGAGGTTCAGGAAGCAACAGTATGCTTCTTCACGGTGATTATTTAAACATGATAATTTCTGTCCAGAAGTTTGCCTAAGTTAACTTGCTTAGTTCTTTCTATACTGTCACCTGATACAGATGGTGACAAACTCTTCCCTCACTTTTGAAGTGCATCTGAGTACATTATGATAAATACTTTTATTAAGTCGTAGTTAATACATAATATGTAATTTAATTTTAGAGTACATTTTAAAAAAATAAAGAATCTACAAGTTGGCATCATACATTCAACACAATTTTAGAACTGCGTATTTTCAAAAGGAATTATTAAAAAACTGAAACAACCTGAAGCTGAAAAACCAGATCTTTAAAGGGAAGAATGGTTTTGACTAAACACAGTGGTAGTGACAAGTCCCCAGCATGTGCTGTCAGTGTTAAGCAGAGAGATGTCTCCACCCTCTGGACAAAATACAGGGCTATGTATGCATCAATGCTTAAAGTCAATCCATTACACCTCTTATAATCACCTCTTAATAGACTCCTATTTAAAACAGCAGAAAGATACAACAAAGAGTGAACAATAAACAGTGGAAATAACTAAAACCTATTTTTCTCAATGGAACTAACTGTAGATTTCCCTTTTTCAAGTAAAACACAAGAAAGTAACTTACTTTCTCCACTGTTTAATTTGTTCAGGATTTGTGTACTCCTTTAGACATTCAGTAATATGATCCCCAATTTTGATAAGACACTGTCTAGTATGTTCCAGCTGTTCTCTTTCAGAAAGGCCCTTCTCTGGTCGATCCAGCTGTTTCAGTGCTGCCTTGACAGGTCTCATTCTTTCTTTGCACTGTAAAATGGAAAAAATGAAGGTATCAATTCAAAAGGAAAAAAATTTATTCTAAAGCATAACCCACCTTTTACTGCAATATATAACCAAAGGTAAAGACAATATTGTTAGAAGTCAAATGAAACACAAGATTTCCTCACAGATCCAAAAAATGTTTTACATGTTTCCTTTGGAAAATTATCAATCCAATTGAAAATTCACTTCTCTTTGAAAGCATTAGATTGTATAAAATACATATATCAAGGTGTAGAAGGTGCTAATGTGTCTATCTCAAACACCAGCAGCTGGATAACTGTGAGGCCACTTTTTTTCTGTTCAAAATCCACTGCTGTGGGCTTATACGGCAGGTCAGGGATTAACATGCTGATTTTCATTCCAAGTGTATAATTTACTAATAAAACTTGTAAGCTTTTGCAAACCCTCTCACTTTTATTGTTCCTTTCCCTCACAAGCATCCAAGGATCTAAGGTGATGCTTTCCCCTTAAGGGTGGGACGCCACACTAGGATTTGAGAAAGCACTAATTTAATACATAGGATTTCTGAAGAAAAAGACTTAATACAACTGTACTATACAATTTAAACTGAGCACAGTCATGTAGGACCAGACTTACCCTTTTTAGCACCTACAAAGCTATACAAACTCAATGTCACAATTAAATATGAGAGTGTTCAGTACATTTCAAACAAATACTTTCTGCAACCATTACATTTAGTATTCAACAAACGATCAAAATTGCTTCTGCGAGCATTTTTTAAATCCCACTCCTATGCAGACACTAGCAGAAGTTACGCTACCTAGAAGAAAGCTAGTTTGGAAATAGCACCATAAAGGTTAGAAACAACCTCCAAGATCATTAAACCCAACCTCTGACTGAACACCACCTCCTCATTAAACTATATCAAGTCCCACATCCAGTTGTTCTTTTGAACACTTCCAGGGATAGCGACTCCATCTCCTCCCTGAGCATGCTGTTCACTGCTTAACCACTCTTTTCACTGAAGAAATCTTTCCTTACATCCTACATAAACCTCCCCTGAGACAACTTGTGGCTGTTTCTCCTTGTCCTGTCACTGGCTCCCTGGGAAAAGACCTGACCCCCACCTGGCTACAACCTGCTATCAGGCAGCTGCAGAGAGTGGTGAAGTCTCCCCTGATCCTTCTTTGGGCTCAAAAACCCCAGCTACCTCGGCCTCTCCTCATAAGACCTGTGCTCCAGACCCTTCCCCAGCTCCATTCCCTTCTTTGGACTCATTCCAGCACCAAAATGTCCTTTTTGAATTGAGGTGCCCAGAACACAACACAGCACTCAAGATGTGGCCACAGGGATTGCCTAGACTAGCCACAAATAAAGGTCATGCAGCCTCCAATTTTTGTATTTTGAATCCAATGTTTTATTAATAAATCCAGATAAATCCAGTTGACATGGTTTAAACTGCAGACACTTGCTTAGTCATACATTGTACTCCAATAGCATGACACGCATATCCTCCTTGTCATCAAGGGCACAATCAGTTAAGCCTGAACAACACTTCCATTTGAAAGGGCAGTGAAGTATGTTTAATTAGACTGCACCTGACCATGGCATAATGATAAACTCCAATTACCTCCTTCCCCCATTCTTCCCCACTACACTACCAAACCAAGAAGAACCAAACAAATACCTGGAGAAGCTGTTCCATTGCCATCTTATGCCACTAAGTAATTAAGCACCTGGTTTATATATTTGCACTTGCCATAGATTAAAAGTAGCTTTTAAAAAGATAGCTTCTAGAGTGCAATTCTTAAATGGAAGAAGTGATCAGAAATACATAACTGCACAAGGAAATCAAATTATTTTTTGTCATTAGCCACACAGGCATATCTACTTGAATCACTCAAGGTCCATGCTGAAAATCACGTGAGTTACTTGGATTGTTTAGAACAAACCCATGGACAGTAACTGCCATACTCATGAGAATCCTACTGGCATTGTCACAGCCAGCACCCACAACAGACCCAACAGACCTGGCTGGCAAAAACACAACTGTTGAAATCTGAATGACAAAACAACCACAGCTGTTCAAAGTAACTCACTGGTACTTTTCCACAAGCCTCAGCCAACCTATAAAACTTCATATAAATTGTGCATATGCATTTTTCCTCAAATGTTAATTCTATTACTGTAAGCGGTAGTGATTAAACAGAATTCTTTTGGTGTCAGAGGCATTACCTCAGCAAGATATTTCTAAGTGCTTTAGCATTGTTTCTTCCTGTGTTCACTAACTAAAGTCTGCAATACTTCAGAAAGGAAGTGCTGAAACCTATGCTATCTTACAAAGAAGAAAAGCATATATGATATGGTGAAGCCAAAAACTCCATCAATTCCAATTACGTTCATTCACATCTTCTCTTTAAGAAGCAGGATATACAAGTGATTCTTGAGGATAAATCTTTAGAGTTTATATTCTCAACCGATTAATCCTACAAACCATTGGAAAAGATTTTCTATTATACTGCATAAATACAGCAAATAGCCAAAATAAAACTGCTAGAACAGAGTCAAAGTGTACTTTGGTACACTGTCAATAATATTTATTGATCCAAGACATAGCAAAAGATCATCTGTGTTACTGTGCCAAGTAACAGTGTCAAGAATATCAGCAACTGTCCTCATTTGGACTATTAGGTATACACACTAATTTACCAAAAGGGAACTTACCACACTAAAAGTTTTCTGATCTAACTCTTCAGATTCTTCTGATATAGGAACTGGTTCACTAGATGCAGTAATATGAACTGGAGTATCCAGCAATGGGATTTTTTTAGCTTTTTCCTTATTTTCTGATTTGATTTCATTTACCTAAGAACAAGATATAAAAATATTTAAATACGTTTTATTTTAGTTCTGCAATTATAACATATGACAATCCCCATAACAACTGCATTCTCTTCAATATATAAGAATACATCTATGCTGACATTCAGTGACAGTACATTTTACTTTCTCTGTGAAATGGAAAAAGAAAATGGAAAAAAGGAATTTTTTTGCACACGTTCAGTCCAATTAAGAGATACATCACTGAAGACATATTTTCTCATTTCAAATGCCTGTCATTGTGGTTTCAGGTACTAAAAAGTAAGGCTCCAAATGACATAAAAGACTTTACCAAAATGACAACTGATCAAATCCAAACCACTTTCTCATCTCAAAATCATTCACATAAACCTGGTGGCCTTCTCTAGCACTATGTAAGATAAGTAAACCTAGTTACCTTCTCTTCCTTTACTTCTTTTTCTTTCTGTGTGGATTCTTTTACTTTGTTTTCTCTCTTTTCTTTAATATCCTTTTCTTTCAATTCTTTCTTATCCTCTTTTTCTTTTTTCTCCCTTTTCAAATCCCTCTTACTTTCCTTTTCTTTTGTCTCTCTTTTTTCTTCAGCTTCCTTCTTTATACCAGTATCTGGCTCAGGCTTTTCTTCATTTTCTTTTTCTGCTTTAAATTTTTTATGTGGATGTTTCACTGAAACAATCTCATCCTGCAATATGCAAGCATATATGTCATGTCAAACTGGGTTCCTATCTATACAAGTTTTGCAACTATCAGATTAGAACACTTTATCTGTGCATTTCTTATTTCTGGATGTAGATTTATCAAATGACTTCTCAAATAGCACTAAATGTAGTTGGTAAAGAAACATGAGAGCTATGTACTCGCTTCCTTGATGTGACACAGCAAGTACTGACTTGGCAGAGGCAGTGGGTAAGAGAAATTGTGTCCATTTTAACTTAGAATAAAGTTTGAATTTGGTCCCCTCAAAGGCTGTTAGTCTGAAGAACCGAAATCTAAAAGGAAGCATGGTCTTGCAAAACTGACCTAATTGGTCAGGTCAGTCAAGTGATGGGAGATGACAGAAGACCTCTGAACTAATTAGCTTTGTTCCAATCCCATATTAAACACACACAAGAGAAGGTAACAGAAACCCAACCTTCTCTTTTCCAGAACTGTTAGTTTGACTACACTTAAAAAAAATCTTTATTTACAGACTCTCTGTTAGGTGCCCATTCAACTGTTTGGAAGCGAACAGGTGAACAAAGAATTACTCACTGCTCCTTACAGTATTCACTGAGAAGGTCTGAGATGGAAACTAATATCCTTTCAGATACAGAAAAATACTATAAATAAAGTATTATTGTAACACAGGTGGAAGAATCGTTATCATGTTTGAATTTACTTGAACATACCACAAAGGCACATACAGAAACTGCTTATCTGTTGAATAAAAACAGATGGAAGACCAACTAGTACTTGAACCGAACAAGTTACTTAGAAGAGGTATGAAGTTACCAGCCTAACCAGGGCTCTGTTTTAGTGTTTAGGTATCATGGAAACTTTCTAGCAAAAATCTATTGATTTAAATGATTTAAAATGATTTAAAAACTTTCCTGATAATTCTAGCAGAAAAAAAGGTAAGTCCTAAATACTGAACACAGCACGGAATCTAAGTAGCTAAAGCCAGTTGTTTAGGAAGGTTGCAGTATACAGTCCAGTTTTCAGAAATGCAATTGTTATTCAGTGTCCAAAAGTACTAGAGCGGTAAGTACCTGCTGTTAAAAGAGAGCACAGCATTCTAGGCAGTTTCCCAAAATATAGTTAAGTCAATCAACTGATGACAGTGTCTTCTCTTTTGAGTGGAGATGAAGACTAACACTCATTTTTAAAGTAGTCTGAATTAATTTGCTTAGTTTCGGGGTTCAGTTGTCCCCGTTAGTTTACTGGGAAGTGTGGCAACATTTACAGGTCTTAGTCTTCCAGGTAATTATTGTAATTCCAGGTAATTATTGTAGCTATAAACACAAGGCAGTCTACATTGATTTTTTTTTTAATTGCAGGCTTCACATTTTATTTTTCATAGTACAATTTAAATAGGTACACTGAAAAAGTGGTTAAAAATTACTATTTTTTCTTAGATTTATCATGGTTTTTCTAATGCTAATTTTAACTATGTATTTCTGTAAGTATTTTTTCTTTTAGAACAAGTTGATAATTACAATGGCTTGTAATGGTTTGCTTTAAACCAAGTAGAGAATATTTTATTGATATATATAGAATTCAGTGACTTATTTCAACTGCTTTCAAATTAGCTGTGACATGACCCTAAATTTCATCCAAATCTTTATGCCTAGTGAATTTTCTATGTGATAAACAACAAAAATAAAAAGACAAAACAAAAGCATAATACTAAGATTAATAATCAGAAGTAAAAAAACCCAGCAAGGTTAAATAGTCTTTCTAAAACATGAAAGCCATGATGTATACATGAGCTTTTATATGCAAGCCTTGAAATATAATTTTTATGATGCTCATTCTAGTTGAGCTTGATGATATTTTTCTCAGCCTCAATAAAAACCCCATTACCTTAAGAATCACTAGTAGCAGTAGTAACACACGAGCAAAACCCAGTGGTCTTACAACTGTGATTTGCACTTCTAGCAAATACATTCTTTAAATGCCTTTAAAGAATGTTGAAACTGAGTAATATCACTAATAACTAGACCACAATATTTTTATAACAGTTTGGAAAACTCTTAATTCCTCATTTATTAGTTTATTATTAAATTGAAATAGATACAGTCAGAAGACTGTATGTGCTTGTACTGATGCAACGTCAATTGCAGTGGCCACAGGAAAAAGATGACATTCAGGTGTTTTAATTTTATTAAGCCAAGCAGAAGAAGTATGAATACGAATTGACACTAACAGGAAGAACTGTATAGTAATCTTTATTGCGTGAAAGATACTCACCTTATTATTCTCATCATCTTCTTCATCAGATTTTTCTGAAGGTTGTGGTGAAGAATCACTTTTTATTTCTTCTTTTAATTTTGCAGCCTTTAGCACCTTATTCTTCTTAGTTCTTGTTTTCCTCCTCTTTGAATTGCCCTGAATGCAAATTGATCTCTTTAATCATGTCAACTGACAACCATCTTTCCACTATATTTGCAAAACAAGATTTGGCTTTACATCAAAGAGAGGGTTCCTTTTATTTTATTTACTGCCACTAATGACCACCATTTTACTCAGGACTGGAGACAGAGCTTAGTGCAGCAGTAGAGAATACACACAAATAATAAGAGAATAATAATACAACATGAAACTTGCAATTAATATCCTGAGTCCTTCTTATGTACTATGATTAGCAACAGAGTAATACCACACAAATAAAAAGTGCAGAACTAAAAAATGAAAAGGATCAGGTGACACTCCCATAAGCATATTGTTTTACCTTAGTAATGAATACCACATTTTACTTACTGCTCCAGCAAGTCTTTGTGCCTCCTTCCTCGCAAGGTCTTTATTCAGTAATTTAATGAGGTAGTCTGCACGGGTCTGTAACTGCTTTGCCTGGGGTTTCTTATCTGGATCATCAGGCAAAATCTGAGGAGAAAATGGTAGCATCACAGCTGTAAGTACAGATTATCAACTTTAAATGTTAGGCTGGAGCACACAGAACAGAAAAAGCTGCACAAAAGGACATGGTAAACAATCCACTCCACCTATACCTAGTAAATGTGTCAGAATGTTTAAAGCAAAGGGGAATTTCTTAAAAGTTTTAATTTCTCTCCAATGAAACCAATGCAAGCAACCAATGCAGAGTCTTGGAAATTGCCTCAGAGTTTAAAACCAACTCAAGAAACCAGCCTCAGATTTCCGTCTCCACTTTGATATTTCATCTAAGAAATTCCAGGCATCCGTACCAGTCAGTAACAGAACCCCTGACACTGACTCATTCATCTTCTAAATGCAGCTGCCAAGAATAAAAATACAAATACGTGCCTTCAAAAACCAGACAAATTAATGACAGGCAGGAGTAGGAATCGTTATTAAACAAATTTGGACCCAAACCTGGCTCCTGAAATCCCAAAGCTATAGGTTGTTGGCACTGTCACAAAGTTTACTTCACCCCAGGATTTTGCTCAGTATTCTGCTGTTCACTATTGCTAAGAAGCTACTGCACTATTTCTAGTACAGCTACTCTCAATGTTGGGAGTGGAAGACAGCTTCAACTGAAGAACCTGGGGATTAAGCGGGGATGGAAAAACTAAATTACATGTCGAGAAAAACCTCCCTTCTCAAAAGATCGAGAGCACAAAATTAGCAAAACCAGAACATCTGAAATAAAGAAGAAAAAGACTGAAAAAAAATCAAATGACACAGGGCCAACCACGTGAGAATATGGAAACAACTGGACTGCAAGAAAGCATGCTTCAAAATACTCAAGACCCCAAAATGTAGTAATATACCACGAGAAGGACATGAAGTATGTATTAAGTACAACTGACACATAATGTTTCTGAAATTTCATTTATGATAAAATAAGCTCTTTGAGTAACACCACTTAACAGCATCAATACCTAAGCAAATAGTCCTTGATAAACTATTGCAGATGTTATGCACATACCTTATGTGTCAAACTGAGATCAGGATCCATTTTTATCATTTCCCAGCTGCCATAACCATATTCATAGATGCCAATTAACAAATTGGAATCATCTTCCTTACCCCAATCTATATCAAAATGAGCAGCTTTAGTGTGGCATGGGATGACATATCTGGAAGAAATATATTAGAAAGACGAATAAATAATTTTTACATCTGAAACTTAGCAAAGGGGGAACATATTAAAAGTAATGTAACTAGATTTATTTTCTCTGCTAAGATGTTGGTAAATTTAAGAAATAAATCCAAATATTTAACATAATATTTTCCTAGTATTTTTATTGAACAGTTATTGAAATCAGCACTGGAATGTGTTTTAAAGCTGATTAAGACTAAAATATGAAGAACAGTCTGTAGCCATGAGCTGTGTGACAGAACTGGCTCGTCACAAATAAAAGCAAAAATAACCATCCAAATGTTTTAACTATGTGGATAGTTTAAGAACTGCAATTCACAAGGTGGAAAGTTTACAGAGCAGGAAAAACTACTGCTGCACTTTGATACTCCTCTAAAGCAGAGCTGGCACATTTAGCTCCTCAGCAAACCAAAAATCTATTCCTAATTATTGTTAGTAACTGAACACAGTTCATAGTGAATACCACTGACAAGTTAAAGCTGTACTGGCTTCTGTGGCAAAGGAAGAAAAAACAAAGTACAAACCGCAAAAAACAAACCGCTGCCAGTTCTTAAAGGGAATAGAAGCACAAGGCTTTTAACAGAATATTGAAGTCAAAGCTGAAAAAAAAATGCTAATAAGACTTGAGAAGTTTTCTGCATTACTTCTCCCCTAAAAATATGCACAAATCAGTACCTTTTTCTTTCTTCTGGATCTGAAGGAATGGATTTGTGCAATGGTGCCAATTCTTCTTCATGAGAGATGACTAACTTTGCATTTACTTGCACTCCTGAGATTCGGAATGTTGGACCTTTAACCTTCCCAAGTCTACCTCCTTAAAATAAAAGACAAAGCTATTAAAATATTTACCTTTACAGAAAAATGTAAAGAAAACAAATACATCACATCACCTTTTCTTAACCAAATGAGTGAATTAACTGCTTCAGAATTGAAAAGCCCCTACATAGCAGGAGTACTTCTAAATTTCACAGCAAATCAAAAACCTACTGCATTTTTCAGTGGTAAGTCACATACAGAAAGGCAAAAAATCACCTTACTAATAACTCTTGGTTTTTTAAATCATCCAGTGCACACCGCATTTTTGTTCATATTTCCCAAAAATTTTTTTTACTTTTATGACAGACTGCAAGAGTAACTCATTCTTCTTGACATTTTTCACTGTCCCCTGAAGCCCCCTGAATACTGTACCTGCTCTTTCTTGTCCAGATGAATTGTCCTTTAAGGCTTTAATGCATCCATTATGTACAAGCTCTCCCAAACGTCTGAGATCTGTCTCTGACTTATCAACTAGCTCAGCATCTCTAGCTACAGCATCTAACCTGTAATAAAAAAAATACTCATTTCGTAACTCTGAAAATTTGGCTATTGTGAATGACTCCTTCAGACTTCAAAACTAAAAGAATCATCATGGAAGTTATCAGTTATCTGTAGTTTCTATTTGGTGTACAATTTTGATCCAAGAAAAAAAAGAAACCTAAAATGATTTAGGTATGAGGACAAGTTAAAACAAGAACTCTAAAGAACCCTAACCCTAGTGTTAAATTATTGCACATTTCTTTAGAAAAAGAAATGAATCATTAAATCATACATACATATATGTATCATATGATCATAGGCACTATAAATATTTCTAAGGATTAATATTTTTAATGATGGGAAGGCTTTTTTTAAAATAGGAATAATGAAAGAAGCTTAAAAACTACAACTGACAATATGTAAAATGCCAAACTAACTTTGACAGTCAGATGGATAAACTGACAGGGTTTCAACAGGCTTATTAACATGGCAAGTGAATGATTATCAATGAAGAAGATTAAACAAGTCAGCAGATAAATATAAAGGAAGCATTCCTCCAAATTGCAAGGTCTTTTATGTGGCTGTCTGCACACGCACCACACATGAAGACATGGAAGTCACTAAAGTCACACTATATTCAAGTTGATGTATTTCCCCTGCTGTTTCATGGTACATTCTAATTTTTATAAAAAAGAGATTCCAAGTTGCCACATAAAAAATTATCAAACAACTTTACCTCTCGAGAGGGCCACCAAATTTCTTGTAACTCTTGATAAACCTAGTAACAGAAAATAATTTTGCAATTTATTTAAAGTTTTATTGATACAATTGTTAATCTTAGTATAATGCTATGTGAACAATGGGGGAAAAAAGGTAGAGATTAGAGCAGCTTCATATACTCAGATCAATAAAATCAGTTTTATGGGTTTGAGAACTGATATAAATAAAACAGTAGAAGATAAAATTTATTTCAGAAATTACTTTATTAATTTCACAAGACTGAGTATTCCGCAGCTGTATGTATCTAAAAATGAAAATGGAATGTGGATTTACAGTAAATGAAAATTTCAGACATTGTGTTGTGTGTAATTATACAAATATTAAAAAGAGCAATCTCCAACAGGCAATTGGAAGATTTCAGAAAATGACATGAAAGATACTATCTGTTGAAATATCTAAGCAATGGAAAGAAACTGGAGATACTTGGAGGAGAAAGGAAATGAAATAAAAATAAAATTAAAATAAACAAATTAATAAAAGGGAGAAAGAAAAGTTCCTCAACAATGAAACTGCTTGTGCAAGGACAAGAATAGCCTTGAAAAAAGTACCGATTAATCTCACTGTTAGATAAGATAGATAGCTAAAAGGGATCTTTAAAGTTATTCCTCTAAAAAACATACTCTGAAAACTTAACAGCATTTTAGAGAAACATGCACACTTAAATTTCAGAAGCAAAGTACCATTTCACAAACCCAAAAACGTTTACTAAAAGAATTCCTCCTCCTCCTACCAAAACAATACTTCAGCAAGTATTTAGCATATACAGAAGAGACAAATGATAGTACAAGTTTCAAATATGATTTTATATTTTCTTAGTTTTAAAAAAGCAGGATTCAACAATTCAATTATAGTGCCAAGAAGTTCAAAAACCTCAAAATTCAATCAAATTTTTTCATCACCAAACAGATGTAACATACTGTTACAGCACCACAGGTTTTAGACAAATTGGTGCAAAACAGATTATTTTCCTTGTTTCTTTTTAAAGGAAAGTTTGCACCTTGTAAAATCACTGTCAGTAATCATCCAGTGAAATTACTGTCTTCATAGGCTGCAGGAACTAAAAAAATTAAACCAAACATGAATATTTTTCAAATCTGATTTTATACCTCATTAAATTGGGCTCAGATTCTGGCTGTAACAGTTCATTATGTCAGCATCATAAGGTAAAAACATTAAATGCCTAGAATAAAAAGATTTCAAACAACTTCAGGAAAAACAGATTATCAGCTGTAGTTTCAAGACTAATAAAAATATTATTAATAAAAATAACTTTAATTTCTTGCCCCTTTAAATATGCATGTCCTCCCATATCTTACCGCCTGATCTCTGCATCACTAAATCCTTTAATATTTTCTCGAGGAATAGTTCGTGGTCTTCCACGTTTTTTTGGCCTTTTTCTTTCTGAGATGGAGTCACTATCAGATCCAGAGTATCTTCTACTCCTACTGCGCCTCCCTTCGCTGCCATTGAAGCTAATCTGGAATTCCAGAGCAAGCAAGCTATGTAAGTACCAAATACAAGCAAGTTTTACCTGTTCTGTCAAAAAAATGTGTTCAGAAAAGAAAAAAAACCAAAAAAAACCCCAAACCCCAAAAGCAACAAATAACACCAAAAGCAACACAAGAACTACAATTCAGTTAGAACCAAGAGACACCTGTTTTGCACAGTTTCTCATCCTTGGAAGCATGTATATTTCTTCGAGTTCTTTTTGTCTTTCCTCTTCTTCTATTCTTCGTCTCTGGACCTCTGGAATGATTTCTTCCCAATTTCTTGAATTTCTTTCTGGTTCCAACTCAATATCATCTTCATCCATATTGGAGAAGTTGGCCACCTTGTACATCAAAATGTATATACTTTCATCAAGTCAATACATGACACAATTTGAAAAAGACTAATCAACTACTGTTTTAGGAAAATGAAGTTACAGATGCCACATTTTATGAATTTATACATATAATATTTACATATTTTATCTCTATATATACGCTATTGTTTTATAAGATATATATAAAACTTATAAATTACAAATTCATGAAATCATCTCTAATGAAAGTACTTTTATTCATTTAGGAAAGACAGACTCCTTTCAGCATGGGCTGAGATACAAGGAGGATCACGCCCCTCACACCTGTACGATTGTTGTTTAACTTCATTTAAAATAGGACTAACAACATTTAGATGCCTGATTTAATGTGAAACTATAATAATATAAAAGTAACCAAACATCAGTACTATGCAGATATCAAAGTATGTTGCAAATGAGTGATTAGCAGGAGAGCCATTTAATACTCTCCTGAACTAAACAAACATATCATGCTCTCCATTATTTTTTCCCCACACATAGTATGTTTAACTGATAACACTTAAAAATACCTGCCATTCCCAGTTTACTCTGGGGCTAAAGGCGACTTTGAGAAATGATCAGCTAAGAAACACAAAGAATATATTGCATTTAATGATACTAAAGGTGCTTAACAAAGGCAGTAAATAAAACACAAAATTAAAATTCTAATCATTAACACATTCATAAATACATCTCATTTTATTATCAAAATACATAATGTATTTTTAATTGTTTATACTGATGATGAAGTACCAAGTATAGGCAAAATCCATTTTATTAGGAAGTGATACAGAGCTGACTTACTGAGGCATCAATTTCAGATGAATGGAGACATAGATACATAGGAGAGAAATAGTACTATTTAAAAAGGGAAGTATAACGATAGCAAGGAGGAAGCAGAGCCATACCTTGAACTGTGAAAGCAACTCATCTCCTACGGTTAACGGACCTGGCTCATTTTCCCGAGTTTCAGCCCTCTTCAGTATTTCATCTATATCCATTTCCTGAGGATAAAAAAGAAGTTTCTCTTTAAATTAAATAATTCATACATATCTGCAGCTGTTTTATCTACCTAGTCCAGAAGCACTACTTACTTGAGGCTCCTGTTCTTCCCCTTCAGGTTCTTTAAAAAGTTCCTCAGCACCAAACTTCAAAATTGCAGACAACTCCTCCTTATTAAAAGGTGTTGAGCTGAAATAAATGATGTTTCAGGAAAAACATTTTAACTTATTAACTTGGAAAAGTTCTCTATAATCATGAGTCAATTAAGCTTTCTTTTCACTGTCAAATATAAACTCTCCATATATTTGAGATACATATTTAATATGCAAATAAAAATCTACAAAGACTTTGCATCTTACATCTTGCCTTTCATTTACAAATTAAATATTCTTAAGGGAAAGCTGGTATTCAAACAAACACAAAGGTACCTTGAAGGAGTAGAGCCTGTATGTAACACAGTTTTCCCTGTAGTGTCCATTCTCTGAATCACTAAATGATCTAACACCATCTTTTTCTTGGCTCGTTCAAGAATATCTTCTTCTACTGATCCTTTTGTGACTAGTCGATAAATATTAACCTGTGTGTATTTAAAAAATAAAAATATTTAAAAGCAGAAATCTCAGTCTTTATTACGTAACTTTGAATTTTTTTTTCTGGATTTCAAATATGAAATACTAGTTTAATCACATTACCACAGTCTTCACAGAAATGTTTTTAAAAACCAGAATAAACAGTCTTAGACCATTCTTTATGAACTTCAGTGACTTGGCACAAGTATTGCCAGAGGCAATAATATCATATTGGTAATTGCTACCGTATGTCTTCTGTAAGAAAGAAACAATCCGGTTGAGAACTAGAATATTTAAGCATTGGGGATGTGCCTGATGTAGCAATTATTTACTAGAATGACATCATACCAATGAACGTAAGACAGGCAAGTCTGCAACTCTTCTCCCTCTCCCACCCAACTACCACAGCTGCCATATTATTTCTTCATGTATGGAGACTCAGGAAAAAAGAAATGATCATTACTAACATTTCTGGACATATGCAGAAAGTATTAGTTAATTCTAAAAAATACATGAGGACTGACTGGCGCAGACAGAGAGTGGACAGCTGATGTACAGAACTGTCCTTTAAACTGAGTGTGTTTACCTGTTTCTTCTGTCCAATTCTATGAGCTCTAGCCTGTGCTTGCAGATCATTCTGTGGATTCCAGTCAGAATCAAATATAACCACAGTATCAGCAGATGCCAAGTTGATACCTAATCCTCCAGCTCTGGTAGACAGTAAAAAGCAGAAGTCCTGAAATTATAAAGTGGGAAATAGTTTTATATACAATACTTCAATATTCCTAAAGGAATCAACTTTATGTAGTATGTGGTGCAGATTACTAAATCATGTACTACCAAATCCGTGATTGCTCTATGCTTAAAGCTTTTTTAAATATAAAACAAATGCTGATTACCAATTTCTTTCCTAAAGTTACTGACTTCTCAGCAGTTTAAAGGAAGCAGTATCCTAGATGAGGATCACTGAGCAAGACATCCCAAAAAATACCCAATCTTACTGTCAAAGCCTTTAATGTTACAAACGTGCTCTCCCACCCTCCCCACCCCAAGCCCTGGAAGACTAAACAGTCATGTCAGAGCCGGGAAAGGACTTGAGCCTACACATAACTGCTTAAGAGACAGAAGGAAAAATCTTCTTCCAAGTTCAATGCTGTCCAGCATATTCATGAACAATATGAAAATGAGTAAACAGCAAGGAGAAAAAACCCTGTATGCAATATAAAATTATTGAATCAGTCTTTCGTAACTATGAAAGACTGTAGAAGGATATTGAGACATGCAAAAACCCAAAAAATGAAATCCAAGCTAAAGCAAAGCAGGTTAAGAAACCCCAAACAAACCCAATTTTCAGTACAGCTACAGGAAACAGCAGTCATTGCAATAAGGAAAGAGCCTTGATAATTGTGTTAAAGATTTCCAGCTAGCCCTTAGTTCAGTCATACAAAAACTCTGCAAAAATCCCTCCGAAATATTATGAAATTTTAGGAAATAAAAAATAAAACTGAGAGCATTCTTTTCCTGCTGTACAAATACAGAGTTTGCCTCAGTTTTAGAAATGCATGGTTTAAATTCTTCCTCGTCTCAAAAAATGCACAGTGTAACTGCTAAGATTTCAGAAAATGTCTGAAATTTCTGACGTCTGATTTCACAACGTCTATGAAAGAAATTTGAAAGAGAATTAGCTTTTATATTGAACATGGAGTTCAGTCCTTCTCCCTCCACAAAGCAGACAAGCTCAGCAGCAACTAACAAATGCTATCTTCAAATACCAATTAAACCAAACAAACTAAACCCCAAAATCAATGACCAGCCAACCTCCCCTCCCCCAAATCTGAGAGTGCAGGACAAAAGATTTAAACTGATCCAAAGACATGGAATGACTTGCATAATAAGAGTGCTAAATAAGGTACAAATATTACAGTTCAGAATCTACAGAATTGTAGCAGATGACTACATACTCACAGGTTGCTCACAAAGAATTGCTAGAAATCAGTATTTACTATTTCTTCCGTGGCACATAACAGGTGGCAACAAATGAAGGTAATAGGAATTGTGTTTGAAACAAGTAAAATATGATTGTTTGTGCAAGGATATATTAAGTTAATTCTGCCCATTGCCAAAGGATTTTTGCACACTAACTGTTTAAGTTCAGCACTCTTGTAAACATTATTAAATTCTAGAGGAACAAAGCTGGGGTTAAAATTCTGCAGCATTTATAGATTTTCTGAATTTATGTGTTTTCTACTTAACCTCTTCTTAAAAAAAAAAGATTACATAAACCTTATACTCCAGGCAGTAGTAATGATTTTCCAACCTTATTGATATACTCTTCATTTTTTTCAGCCCTCCTTTTTTGTGCAATGTCTTTTTGTACTTCTTGGGAAAAAATAAAACTGATTTCACAGAAAAAAAAATACTATACCTCTGATCCTTCTGCATTAAAATGATCCAGTGCTTGTTTCCTCAATTCCCCTTTTATTGATCCATCAAGTCTCTAAAAAGATTGAGAACTACACTTAAAAAGTATTTTTATACTATACTCAATATCAGAGCAACTTCAATTGTCAGCTGCCAAAACTATTATGCGAAGGGAAAAAAAGTAAATTAACAGCCCACATAATTTTTAATTCACCTGTTTCACTTCAAAATAACATTCATCATAGAGCCAGTCCCTTTCTAGAAAAAGAAGACATTTTCTTCCACGTTTTTTTAATCAAAGGGTAAAGGTCATATAATCACAAAACTGAAAGGGACTGCTGAGGGTCATCTTGTCTAAATCCTCTACTCGGACAGGGACAGCTAAAGCATGCTGCCCAAGGTCACGTCCAAGTAGCTTTTGGACCTCAGCAAGAGACAGAAATTTCGTAACCTCTAGGCAACATGTTCCAGTGCTCTGGCACCCTCACAGTAAAGAACAGAAATTTTTAATAGTCAAGATCAAAGCTTCTTAGCTATTACCAGCAAGTCTTTTACCTGAAATGGGAATTGACGGTATTTCAGATACTCTGCCAGGATGTCCAGCATCCTTACCATCTGTGAGAAAATCAGGACTCTGTTGCCACGTTCTCGCAGACGAATCAGTAGCTTGTCAAGCAGGATTAGTTTCCCGCTGCTACGTATTAAATGCTACAAAAATCAAGAAACATACATTGCAAAATAAATTAATCTCAACACTAATACACACTGGGGTATGCTGGACATCCATCTGAGGTTTGCTTTTCTTTCTGTTACTGTGAGCAGAAGAATAAAAGGCAAATTCTGACATTCCTGAAGAATTTTATGGTTTAAAACATCCATACAATAATATGTAATTAAAACTGCACATATTAATTTACTCAACTCTCTGTCAATTATACAGTTCCAATTAAGAATCAAAAAATACTTCACTGTAAAAACCCAAGATGCACATTTTGCACATCTTTTTTTCCTTAATACGCTTCAGTAAGAAATAATGAACTGCTAAGGCACTCTAAAATTCTGTAAAAACTACAGACGTAAAACCTCTCTTTTTTTTAATTAAAAAGTGACATTACCTGTAAGGCCTCCTGTTTATTATAGAATTCATTATCATCTGGTGGTTTAATGAGGTAGCAATGGTTGCAACACTTCTTGAGTTCCATCATGATGTTCAAAAAGCCTGAGGTACTGCCTTTTGAACCTTTACTAAGGGCTTTATAATTCCTGGTTAAAATCCACCTATGAAATAAGATGTACAATATTAGTAACTTCTAACCACATGTGGGAGTAAGACAGATGAAAGCTGTCAAAATAGGAACAGGGTAAAGAAAAAAAAGCATC
This sequence comes from Trochalopteron elliotii, assembly GCA_024734555.1. Classification (NCBI taxonomy): domain Eukaryota; kingdom Metazoa; phylum Chordata; class Aves; order Passeriformes; family Leiothrichidae; genus Trochalopteron; species Trochalopteron elliotii. Next base: position 409,956 of record JANPWX010019351.1, on the reverse strand, counting down.
TCCCAAAAGATGCTTCTCTCAACTAAAGGAAAAAAAGCATCTCTCAATAAGCCAAACAAAAGAAACTACATGAATAGACATTAGATCAACATAATTCCTGAGCCCTTGCTTCACAGAATTTTACTGCTGTGAAACCCTACACTGTAGGGTATATGAAGAGGCCTCAACTTCCATACAGTATACAAACCACTGTAATTCAGTAAATTGTGCATAGACATATCACTGAAACCGCAGAATATACAAAGAGTTGGTACATACTTGTAGTATTGCTTCTGCAATGCGCTCATTTCCATCCTCAGAATTTGCTCAACTTTAGCAGGTAAAGACTTTTCTACATCTTTTTTAACTCTTCTCAGCAGAAATGGTTCAAGTTCTTTGTGAAGACTTGCATAACCATACTCTCTCCCTTTGCCATGCTCCTCTTCAAAATCCTCCCATGACGAAAACCTTCAACATAATAAAGTGTAAGTGCAAAACAGTGACACACTGTGAATGACCTGATGAAGCAAAATTCAGGAAGAACACGGAACATGTATACATATAACACAAAACCACATATACATTCAGATTTCTTCCCCACTCTCTTCTCTTCTATCCAATTTCTGAAATTTCATCTCCCAAGAAATTCCAGATATTGTGCCTGTAAACAGAAGAATGGAATTTTCCAGAAATGTCTACAGAATTAAAACTTCTGATTCCACAATGGACATGCAATGCTTTTTTTTTTTCTGTGAGGACACTTGTCTAGATGGTTGAAGAAAATTCCATTATTATATTTTATCAAGACAGCATAAAAGCCAGCTCCATGTCTAGAGCATGTGCAAGACAACAAGAATATACTTAAAATGTGTCTTGCAGCTTGTCTGGTTTAGCTGATGTGTAGCTTGTCTGTACTACAGACTTGGAGAATGGAGATTATGATCAAACAAATGAATAACGGCTACCCAACCTCAGTGGCTTTGCTTGTAATGTTCTGAGAAAATGAGTATAATCCATAGTTCAAACTAAATAGAGCTATGGTGCTTGGCATTTACAAGATGTCTGACAGGAACATGCTCTAGTTTACCTCAGATTTAAACAAGTCAGTACAAGATCAGGTCAATGCAATAAGCTTACCGCATGCAAAACATATGGAAAAACCAGTTATCTGACTGAACTACTGGGTATTTGGTATCTTGACACAAATTTGTTTTCATTAATAGTACTAACACAAGAAAGATCCCATCCATTCTTCTTCCCCCAGAGCAAATCTATACGGTTTTTCTCTTAGGCTAAGACAAAACCTTTTTTGGTTCAGGGTCAGGTTCTGATCCATACCTCGATCCATCACTTTTGCGCACTGGTAAAATGGGAAAATGGAACATCTGCTACCAAAATTACTTACCTAAAGCAGCATGAAAAGATACATGAGTTTACTTTATGTAGGATATTTAAGCTATCTTTCAGTACAATTCCCTACTTCTACTGATTCTCACTTCACTCCACTACTTTGCCATAACAGACTCGACAAAAAATGCTTTCTTACTTTTCTGGCATGATGAAGTGCAGCAAAGACCAAAGCTCTTTGAGAGAATTTTGCAGAGGCGTTCCAGTAATAAGAAGACGATGGTTAGACTTAAAGTCTATTAAAGTTTTGTACAGAAGAGAGTCGTCATTTTTCAAACGATGAGCTTCATCAACTCCTATGAATGCCCAATTCAGACCACCAAGGAATGACTTGGAAAAAGAAGTGGAGAAGGGGGGAAACATTACTCAAATTAACACATTACATGATTTACCACATTATATAATCAATCTATAAACCAAATCATTTCTTGGTTTATTTTAATAAAATAATGGCTATGTGCTTTTAGTAGTAATTATGGCTTTTACATTTTCCAGGTTCAATGAAACTGTGTAGTCATCCTAAGAAAGCATAAATTAAATTTATTATTTTTAAAAATTCCCAGAAGTCTGACCCACATTTTTCAACATGGCAGGAAAAAGAAATCATTATTGACTTTTTCCCATACAAACAAATGAAGTAAGCAAAGCAAGTCAAGTGCTTTTTCAATTTCCTCATACTGATATGATGATTAACAGTAACTCTATGTGCTATCACTATAGAGACAGTATTAATGCATGTACACACACTCCTGTATGCCTAATATCACAGAAAAACTATATGGGATTTCCTAGTTTCCATATTTCCAATATTAGTTTGTATCATATTTGGGTCTAAGGATTAGGTCCTGTTTTCAATTCCTTGATGGTGGTCTGCAAAGAAGTAGAGCATGAAGTTGGGAGGAGAACATTACCAGTAATGAGACTCCCAAGGAAACTGAAGAAAATTAAGTGTTACCCACCTCACAAAATGGGAGAAGGCTGAAAGCCTCACCATACATATGTAAAATCCAGAAGGGCTTAAAAGGCTTCCCAAGAAACAAAAACCAAAATCCCAAACTACACACTGTTGTACTTTCAAAAGCAAAAACTATCAGACTGTCCATAAATTTAATGGACCATAAATCAAATACATGCAAATCTAAAGAGAATTCTATATTGGGAAAATTATTTTTGTCTCCCCATGGAAAGGCAATTACCTTATCCTTTAGCAAAATTTCATATGTTGTTAAGAGTATGTTAAATTTCAATCGTTTGGTCTGCGGATGCATCCATTCATGAGTTCTTATCTACAAAAAGAAACAAGTAAACAATAAGCTGCAGAAAAAAGGTCTTGCTGACTGGAATCAATTTAAATACTGCAACAATGTAGATAATTAACAGCATAAAACAGTATGATAATAAAACAGAAGGACAACACATACATATATAACACGTACATATAAATGTGTATATAGATATATATATATAAAGTGTGTGTGCATATATATATATTAAAAAAACATTCTATACATAAATATGTAAACATACATAGATACACCATACATATATACATACACACACATAACCATACAAGAACTTTTTACTTTAATGGGTAAGATTACTAACATTAACAAACCAATAATCTTTCAGGGAATAAAATAAGATCATGACTGGTTTTCTTACATACTTATTTTCCCTATAGCCACCTAAATAACGCCATGGGAGAAGACAGCTGGTTTTTGAAAGCAAGACAAAATTTTTAATTCTGTTGACTATTAAGCAGAAAGGATATCTCACACACACATTTACATGATATCAAAATCCAAGCTTTCGATTCACATTTTAAAGACACAGGGCTTCAGCAAATATTTGCTCAGTCCCAATCAAAATATTTGAGATATGCAGATTATAAGAATATGAAGTATGTCTTTTTTATGTACAAAACTTTCGAAGACAAGGAGCAATACTCACCATATTTCTACTAGTTATGTCTCCTAAGTAAACTACAGCATTCATCTGAGGCGCCCAGGTTTGAATCTCTCTCTGCCAAGACGTCAAGGTAGAAAGTGGCACAACCAACAAGAAAGGCCCATACAATTGATGCTCGTGAAACAGATAGTTCAGAAAAGAAATTGTTTGTATTGTTTTACCCAGACCCATTTCATCTGCGAGAATACAGCTATTCCCTCTAAAAAAAAAAAAAAAAGAAAAAAAAAAGAAAAAAAAAAGAAACAAAGCTATTAAGGGGAGGTGTGGAGATGGGGAAGATTTGGATAAAAAGAAATTACTATCTTTTGAGCATAAAACCTTCTCATAACAGTTTCCAAGATTTTTGCTGCTATACACTTTGAAGAAATTTATTTATATTGTTTTTCCATAAAAACATTTCCAACCCCTCCTACTCCCTTAAATTAACAAAAAACTTGCAAGCAGTCCTCCTGAGTCTAATTTTAAAAGTTTAATACTAATGTTGATATTCCAGAAATGTTTGTTTGGGTTTTCTCATTTTACTGTTTTAGGTTTGTTGGTTGTTTTAAAACTATGACTTATTCCATTAAATCTGAAAGCACGTAATGACACATCTTAGCTGGTTTTTGTTGAGAATGGTCATGAATGATAATTTTGGTACTACTTAAAGCAAAACCAGTCCCTCCAGACCTCTACTTTGAGCTTACAGTATGAAAACCTCCAACTTAAAAAAAAAACAAACCTACCCAAGAGAAAAAAAAAATCTAAACTTTACAAATGCCTGTAATTTACAAACAAACAAATTTGAGACTACTTACTTGCACCATGAGTGAGCAAGCCAATTCAACCCATTTAACTGATAATCTCTTAACTCTAAACTTTCATGTCCTCCAATGTAAGAAGGTTGCTTCTTTAGTGCAACAAACCGTGGCCTTTGTTTTAGAACCTGTGAAAAGTAAATTCATCATCAGTCAATGATTGAACTGCAACTGACTGAAATTACCAAAAGATCTTCCTATCGAAAAAGTAACAGCAGGTACTTACCAGGTCATCAACTCTAGTTATCCATCAATGTAAAAAAAGGCCATATAAGAACACCAAGTAATTTGCAAGTTGAAACTAGTTTGATTGCTAATCTAAATGTCACAACATGAGTGACACTAACTCACTCAAAAGTTTTCTTTTAAAATAAATCCATTTCTGAATGCTAGTAGAAATGCAGGGGACTGGTATCTACAAAACCAACTCTCAGTAGTGCTGTTGTCCATCCATCCTACTATATATCATTATTGGTATTCTGAAAAAACTTCCAAAAAATTCATAATATGTATTTAATATGCAGATTGAAAAAAAATAAAGATTTGTATTTCTACCATTGCAATGGTAGAATGGGTAGAATGGTGTGGTAGCTTGAACTTGGCCAAGACCCAAGCTGCCACTCAACTGCTTACTCACTTCCCACCCTAGAGGGACAAGACAGAGGAATGAAAAGGCAAAAATGAGAAAAAAAATTGTGGGTCAAAATAAGGAGTCTACTGGGTGAAGGGAAAGCACCCACCCAATCAAAACAAAAAAGCCCATAGAATAAAAACCACACAAGTGACAGAATGTGAGCCACACATCAATTCACCAGCAGACTGATGACCAACAAATCTCCAGGCAACAAGCAGCCCCTGCTCAGCCCACTCAAATTTATTGTTGAGTAAGACATTGAATTGCACCAAGCACCTCTTTGGTCATCTGGGGTTCAGCTGTTACTGGTGTGCTCCCTCCGGCCTACTCATGGTGGGGATGACACAACAGGACACAGAGAAGGCCCTGTGCAAGTGCTGTTCAGCAACAGTCAATATCTGTTACCAAAACCATTTAGGTCACAAATCTAAACCAGAGACTGCAGAGGCTGCTATGAAGAAAACTAACCCTATCCCAGTCAAACCCAATGCAATTGATTATAAATCCATTGCAAATTACCTACTCACCTTGCAGTCTTTAAAGGGAGTGGTCTTGGACTGATTTCTGCTGAAGTACTCATCAATGCGTGCCTGAAACTTTTTGGCAATGAGAGCTCCATCTTCCCAGCTACATTCAGAGTAAGGCAGACCCTGCCACTTACAATAGTAGTCTGGATAGCCAGCAGCTGATTTCTGATTTGAATGAGCTGCAAAAATGCACCACAGATTAGCATTTTACTTCCATACTGTAAGAAAACATTAATTTTAGGTAATAATACAACAGAAGCTAGACCCATACAGACAGTCTGACAGCTCTTCTCTTTACCTGAATTTTTGTTTGGGATTAAAAAGTTTGTGATACCAATATTTTACATTTCTTAACTACAAATACAAGAGCATTGAGAACATACAGAATCCCTGACATGGATTTCTGTCCACAAGTTTGCAACATACCAATTATTCTTTCCACTATCTGGTATTGTTTATGTAGATCATCTGTAAGCTCCTGCTGGCAGTTGTAATACTCCACATCTTCTGGAGAAGCATTTTTCAGCCTGGAGTGGGAATTAATTTACAACACTTATTACACCATATACTTCTAAAACTAAGAAAATTCAGCAACTCTATAGCTCTGAATGTAAATCATCCCATGAATCTTGCCTGGAAAGCTTTTTTGAAGGAACAACTTAAAAATCCCTACTACAAAATGGCTGTGTCTGGCCTAAGTGCCTCAGCATTAACGACCAAAAATACTTATTGCTGAAAATAAGTATTCTCCATTAGTTACTTGACTAGTACAACTGATAGCTGTAGTAGCTATGTCTCTGGATAAGCAGTACACTTCACACATTATTGTCATGGAATAGTAGTCAGGGTGGCTCATTCTGTAAGAATCCATCTAATAATTAGTTGCTAAAAATCCCACCAGCATTCACTGATTATATTAAACATACTAATAAAACTGGACACCAAAGAGGTGACTTTAAAATGTGTCTATTTCTCCATGTTCTTTATTCTCAAGCTTCAACCTTAGATTTCAGTAAAGAAAACTGAATTCTTCAAAGTAACCTGAAACAGACAATACACCAAGAAAACACCGATCCTCGCAGCAATTCCTGAAGAACTCAAATCAAAGTATAATGGAAAATACTAAAAGCTACAACTTATTATTCATTTTTAAACACTACCCATCTTGTTAAAACTCCTTTTATACCACACAGATATAGAGGCACAAATACACACCAGATTCAGACATTATGTTACTGGAACGTGTTAAAAGGGCTTTTTGGCTTCCCAAGTTTTTATCTTCCCATTGCATAGGCACTCAAAATTATGTCCTCAAAACCACATAACACGTCTCAGAAACACAACAGAACACCTTGAGTGTTTCAAAATAAGTATCATAAAAATAAAAAGATTCACCATCGTTTTGTTTCCTGATCCTTTTTCTTGTAATTGTCAAGTTTCTTCATTCCTTTAACATTTTGTTGCTTCAGTGTTTCCTCAGTTTCCCAAGTGTTATGGATGTGTGACCAACCTTTCCATTTAATAAGATACTGTACTTCTGCTGGCTCCTTTGATTTTTCAAACCCAGCATTTGGGTCACCATCTGCCTCAACTGCATATATTGTGGTTGCAGCACCTGTGGCTGAGAAAGAAACCACATCATATGCCTTGAGTAAGTGTGCATTGTCATAAGTTAACCAGTTAGAAATGTAGTAAAGTAATTGGTGGTAATTTTAGATGAGCATATACTTAACTAGTGTCTACTGCACTCATGTCATTACTGTAATTTGAAAGATTATGATGTAGATATATTAACACAGGCACAAATAGTCAAGAGAATCAAAAAAACAACCAAAACTTCTACACCTAACCTGTAATATCTTATCTTTCCTCATGAGAATTTTATTTGTATTCCCCACTTTTAAAGCAGTCACTAGGGAATGCTCCACACTAACACTGCCTGTCATCTTTCTGTTACACTATTCTTATCTCTGAGCATAAAGAAGACATCTGATATTATGTCTGATCAGCCTCAAGACATGAAAAACTTACTAACAGGGACACTATAAATCTCCTGATTCCTAAACAAGTTTGTTGCTTGTCCTGCCTCTGTTATCTTACGAGGTAAAAATTATAAAGTAGAGATTAAGTACAGACTGTACTGTAGCTGCAGTATACCAGAGGTAGGAAACAGGCTCATTTTGGTGAGGAGAGGTTACAGAATCACAGAATATACTGAGCTGGGGGGACCCACAAGGATCATAGACTCCAACTCTTAAGCCTCTGTGGGGATCAAACCCATAACCCTGGTGATATTAGTACACAGCTCTAACCATGTGAGCTAATCTCAGTGGTGTTGATAAGGAAATGAGACCAGCAAGCTGCTGGAGCAGATGAAGTCACAGAGACACAATGCTAAAAAGCAGCAACATTATCTGGGCAGGAAGAATGAAAGAAGTTTAGTTCCTAAACTAAAGTGTGTGTACTGTTAGCAGTAACACCATATACCAGAGTAGGGTATGGGATAGCATGAGAGAGGAATTTGAGAGAAAAACATGTACAAGTTCTGAGATGGGTCAGTAACTGTAGACAATAGGTGTAATTAATGGTGTAATTAATTACACCTATTAATGGACAATAGGTGTAATTAATGCTCCTGGAGTGCAAGTGGCTCCACATTTGGGTGGGGTTTTTCCATGTGTTTGTTTTTATAATTAAGAATCCTAGTACGGGAGAACTGGTTACTTGGGACAAGGAGCAGGCTGAGATACTCAATAACTGTTTTTGCCTCAGCCTCCACTAGCAAGTGACTCAGCACACCAGAGAGGAAAAGGCAGGCAGGGAAAGGGAGAAGAAAGAATCACCCACTCCAGGAAAAGATCACATTTGAGACCAATTAAGGAAATAGAAAGTGCTCAAGTCCATGGAACACGATGAGATACACCTACAGATCCTGAGGGAACTGGCAGATGAAATAACTAAGCCACTACCATAATTTTTGAGGTCATGGTGGTCCAGGGATGTTCACACTGACTGGAAAAGGAGAACTATAAACCCATTTATGAAAAAGGGAAAAAAGGAAGACGCCAGGTTCTGGGGCCTCCACCATGAGAAGGATGTCAGCTTGCTGGAGTACATCCAGAGGAGGTCAACAAGATGGTAAGAGGGCTGGAACATCTGTGGTATAAAAACAGGCTAAGAGTTGGGGCTGTTATGCCAGGAGAAGAAAAGGCTCTGGGGAGGCCTTACACCACCTTCTAGTACCTAAAGGAGGCTACAAGAAGGCTGGAGAGGGACTTTAGGCAAGGGCACGTAGTAGTAGGACAAGGGGTAACGACTCTAAATTGAAGGAGAGAGGTTTAGATTAGGTATTAGGAAGAATTCTTTGCTATGATGAGGGTGAGACACCATAACTGGTTGTCCAGTTACACCCAGAGAACCTGTTGATTCCCCATGCTTGGAAGTTAAGTGTTCAAGGCCAGACTGGAGGCATACCTGCCAATGGCAGAGGAGTTGGAATTAGCTGATCTTTGAGGTCCCATCCAACCGAAACCACTCTATGAGTATGATTTTAACTTGCAGACTTAAATACAAAGCAGAACTCTAGGTACCAATGCAATTTTAGATGAATTTTTTTAGCCATTCCACACATTGTTCTGTATTTTTGCTGCAGTAACTGAAATTATGATTTCAGTGGTTCAGTCTTGCCAACATTGTCTTTCAATGTTCAGACTACCAGTCAGCTCTCCCATCTAGTCTACTTTCTCCACTGCATTGTGCATAATTTGTGCTGATCAAGTGCCACTGAATTGTACAGCGTCATAACAATATGGTGTGCATTTATGCAATACAGAGCTATCTGCCACCCGATTTGCATTTTCTACTTATACAACTTTTCTGTATTTTATTCTGCAATACTTAGATGGGAATAGGAGCATTCTTATGAATAGGAAAGATAAAGCAGTATGGCTTTTTTGTAACTTTAAAACTATTGCTCTTTAGCCTATAGCTGAGAATATGTGTTGAAGTTGCACCATGATCTTAACAAGGATCTTAAAAACACTTAAAAAAAAAATACCTCCTTTACGGCCAACTCGACTATCCATAAATTTCTCTATAGTTTCAAATTCATCTTCTTCAGGTTGTGGAACATCTTCCCCACAAACTTCTAGCAAATCGTCAGAATCTGTCTTGGTTTCTTCAGCTTCTTTGTAACTAATGTTGACTGTTGCCTGGCGACGAGATCCCCTCTTATCATAATCATCATCCTCCTCCTCATCATCATCATCCTCTGATGAATCAAGTTGCCTCTTTTTTGGTCCTGCACTCTTTTTCCCACTTTTCGGCTTAATTCTTGAAGACAATAATGTATGACACAAGAATGATGTTTCAACAGGGACAACAATAAATCTTCTGCATTGTTTTCTGAATACATGTATTAAATGAATGTTCAACTACTCTGTCTTCATTTAGAGCAGACAGGAAAAGGTACTCACTAGAAAGCATTACTATATTATCATATTATGTATATTAAAAAAAAAATGTTTTTTTTTCTCAGTAAGTATTACTGTTTTCAGTTGCACATATAGTAGTAGTAAATACTCAACTGCTTTTCAGAAATAGTACCAGAGCATTCAAATGCCCAACTTCTTACCTGGTTGGAGGTTTCCGGCTTTTGACCTTGTTTTTTGGCTCATAGTCAGATTCACTCTCTTCACAGCTGCTTTTCTCCCTGTCTTCCTCCGATTCAGAATCTGAACCAGTTCCCGACACTGACCCTGATCCTGACATTTGCCAGTCTTCACTGTGCATGATGAAAGACAAAACAGTAATTTCAGGTTGTTGCATTTTCTAGAACAGTTATCCATCCATGAGGGATCTGCTGCAATTTCAAGACTCTTCACAGAAATAAAAATCTTGTAACAATTATGTCAGTTGATGAGACAGGAAATTGCCCTCAGTGAATATGAGGTAAGTAAAAAAATGCCCCATGGCACCGAAAGGATTTAGACTAAGTTTTCTGTTCTTAAGAGGTAGATTTAAAATCTAAAATAACAACAAAAATCCAGATTTCTATACAAATTTCAGCATGAAAAAATGAACTAACGTGACATTAAGAAAACAAAGCACTTAACAAGTCTACCTGGAAAGATACATACTCATCAGAAGTTAAGACATGTTCAAATCATAAAGTCCTATCATATTGTATTCCGGAGAGTCCCACATTGCCTAATGCCCATGGTCTGCGGCCCATGTAAAGACACAGCAACTTTGGCACGAGAATTGCAAAGTAACAGAGGCAGATTTGAGGAATATAGAAAAACATGAACTGCAGCGACTGGTGAGTGGCACTGGCTCCCAAAAGCTCCCACTAAACTCTGATGTCAGTGCTTCACAGCCAGGCAAGCTACCATGAGTAAGACACTTGTGACTGAGTAGCAGGATTCCCTGGCTTCTCCTTAACTGAGTTTTATTTGTGACAGGAAAGATGAGGTACAGGATCTTGATTCAAACTCTGACTTTATACAGGAAAATTCAATCTTAATAGCTTAATTAACAATTTAATAAAGTTATTTAATATCAAAACTATAATAACTTTTAAGCATGTCCAAGGAAAGGACAAAAGGAAACAAAAGCAACCCCACAAAAATCCACAAGAAAAGCCATCTGGCATTAACTAAGGGATTCTAACCTGAATTTGCTTTAAGACAGCCTATTTAAGTAGTTCCCCACCTCCACAAGAATTCAAAAGTAAACTGCAACAAAGTATTTTAGAAATAAAAGCACTGATGAATGTTTTCAAACAATACTGCAGACTCTTTTGCTGAGAAACTAGTGTGATAGAGATGACCATTTGAGAGTTCATTTTAAAATTAAAAAATTGTAAATGAAAGAACAAGACAAATTAAAAAGAGAACGTAAGCATTTCAGAGTGAGGAAATCAAGCATAAGCTACAAGCATCTGTCTCTATGATAAAAAATTTGTGCTATTACTCAGGAAAATATCTTACTCTTTATGTTTTTTCTTCTTGGTTTCACTGGATGAGTCATCTGCTGAATCTTCACTACTCGAGGAGTCCTGCAGGGGGATGAAATAAACCAGAGCCAATTCATTATTACAAAAAGAATAAAGTATTTCTAACAAGTAGATTTTGAAAAGATACACCACTTTCAAATTGGAGGCATATTATTCACGTTTTACCCCCTTCATGCCTTGCAGTTTAGCTGTTAGAATACTGCTATTGTTTTTGTATTTATCCATCTATGAATACACTGTGCCAATACCGCTCTGGAGAACACCACATAAAATCCCCATCCTAAAAAATCAACACTGTGCCTACATAAACACAGTCATGGTGTAAGCTGCTCCACATTAATTAAGATGATGTCTCTGTAAAAATTCTAATGAAACCTCCTACCCTCAAGGGCTTTTTCACCTGCCATATTTGCTCACATTAAAACACCAGTTTAAGAAATTTTGAGAACAACATGTTCCTTCTTTCTTTACAACAGAAGAAAAAACAAGAACCCTCTTAAAGTTAAATTTTCTTAAGGCCAATCTCATTGTCTTAAATGTACTATACAGTAACTCTTATCCTGAAAAGTATCTTTCTGGAAGAAAGTGCTTAACATTTATAAATTAACATTTTAATGATACGTGATTAAGTTTCCTGTTTAAAAGATGAGTAGCTAAATTAGACAAGAACAGAAATCCAACCAAATTAGTGTGACTGCATGGGAAAGTCTTTGTAATACAGGACAAAAAGACTGCTTTACAAATAAATTACATTTCATAGTTCTGATTAGTGTTCTGAGAAGATGTTCCTACTGCAAAAAGTCAACATTTCTTTAGCCTATGATTTAGGTTTTGAAATACCTGGAATACAGGCCTCATTTTTAAAATACAATAATTCTTTTGCAGCAACTATTGCAAGACTTGTAAAAATTAGTTTTCTACTTCATATGGAATTTCTGAAAACTACAAGAGACAGCTTTCACAAAATAAAAACACATTGAAAAAAAAATTAATATTTTTATTTGTCTTATACAAAGCTCAAGAAGCCGGAAAGGCAATTTAAGTCAGTATTGTGTGGCTTGAAAATTTTGTCCAGGCAACACAGAATAGCTACCTAAAACAAGCACAGAATCAAGACTGCAATAATTTTGGGACAACTCACTTGAAAACATGTAATCAGCAATATCTTTACTTTTTTGTATAAAAATGTCAGTTACTTGAATGTTAATTTTATAGACTAACCCCAGGCTTCTACGCACACTCAGAGAATATATATTTGCTCTATGTAATTTTATTGCAATGTGTAAGACAATGAGACAGGCATGTGTACATTTTAAAAATTACATTAATCACCTCTTCTGAAGCACTATCTGATGAGGCTGCCTTTTGTTGTTGTTGCTGCTTCTTGAGCACTGCTGATCTTTGCACAGCAAGTATACTTGGACTAGACTTCCAAAACTAAACAGGAATAGAGATGCAAGAGTCAGTTAAACATACTGAAAGTCTCCTTTATTTTCCTAAGCATCTTAATTTTATCAATTAAAAAAATTCATTACAAAACACTGCATTAACTAAGAACATCAGACAGCTTTTTAAAGTCGTAAGATTTCTACAAAACAGAATGTTATATGCTAATCACCAAGATAATTACTGAAAACATGTCTAACCATAGTTGTGTAGGCAATTGTAAAAGCAAAACTTTTTAAAGTACATTTCTAAATTCACGCAGATTAATTCTTTCAGACTGCTTAACTTCTATGATTTTGTTTTAAACAGTAATACTTAGGTACACGGGAAAAAAAATTAACAGAGAATTCTTAACAGTCTTCAGTTCTTGGTGCAACTGATCTATAACATTCTTCATAAACATGGTATACCACTCCATAAACATGGGAGAGTGCAGGTAATTCTGGCCCACTGGAATGAAGAGATTTCTCAAGAATTTCACCACTTTTTCCTGCATTTAGCTGACTCACTGATAGAGAAAGCTAAGTGTATGCAAGCTTGAAATTTTTATACAATTATTTATTGATACAAGGAAACCAAGCATTAGAGAAACAAGGTAAAAACAGAATTCAGGAATAATGTGTGTATCTCTCTCTTCCATAAGTTCCACTAAATTAGTGAGTACTTCTGTATGATGAAATTTAGGTAGGCTTTTAACTCAAAATACTTACAGATGTGAGAATTTTAGAAGCACAAATTTAAGTTACATGAGAAACTTGCCCAATGTTTAAGGCAGCAAAGTACATGCTTTCACTAACCCAATCAAGTTAAAATCTAATTAAAAACACACCATTACCTTTTTTTATTTTTTAAATGAACACTTCTCTTCAAAATAATTAACGATTTTTTTAGTATTTCCTTGCCACCCCCCAACAAAGGATTAATTTATTCTTGTTTACCTCAGATCCATCAAGTTTTGGTGGTTTAGATTGAATTTGTTTCTTCTCTCTCGATGTGTCAGACTCTGATTCTGACTGAGTGCCCGACTCTGAACCAGAGTCAGAGTCACTGCTGCCTGACTGGCTGCTGCTTCCATCACTACTGCTTCCAGAGCTTGAACCAGATCCAGAAGCTGACGCTGACCCAGAATCGTCATCTGACCGGCTGCAATGACAAGTTAGTAGGATGTCACACAACTGCCAAAGTAACAGGATTAAAAGAAAAAAAAAGAGTCACCTTAGCTTTACCTATAACTCAACTGTTAAGTTAAATGAGACAAATGAATAGCACACAAATGGAGGCAGTCAACTAAGTAAGCTGAGTTGAATGAAGCTAAAAATAAACCGGGAATAAGAATTCAACCATAATTAGATATTTTATGTGAAGCCAAAATAAAGATGAAGCAAAACCATGCAAATTAATATGGCACTGTCACACAGGGGAATTAAAAGTGGTAGAAATGCTTTGTAGTCACACAAACTACAAGCTCACAAACTGTTGAGCTTCACCCCCTTCAAAATCCATGCTCAGCTCCATCAAATGTCAAATTGGCTAATGGTTTAGTTTACTCCACAAAGGCCTATCCAATATTGGTTTCAATCTTCATAAATCATAAATTTCATAAAAATTTAAAACAAAACAAAAAGTTACAGATTATGCTTCTCTGTTAGAAGAGCAGCACAATATTTGTCAGAGGGGTATGACTTGTGCCAAAGCACTTTCCTTGGCATACACTTGACCTGTCAAAATTATTTCATCCGTATATTCATTTTACACCAGATTCAACATAATTAGAACACATGTTAATTAAAGATATGTATTTTATGACCACTCAAAAACTTTGCAGCATTTATTTTTCTGGAACAACTTCACTGAGCAGATGAATTTGAAACTTCAGTAAAATTCCTCATTAGATTACTGCTGTATTTCAAAGATATATGAGAAAGAAACACCACATGACAAAACTATTTCAGATTATGTACACACTGACACAAACACTTAAAATCCAGAGCAAACATGAAGCCAGAACTGAAAATGTTAAAGCTAAAACTGTATCAAAGCCCAGCTGATCTCTTGCCAGCACAATTCATCTGGCTGACAGTCAGCTGGAGGTGAGGTGAGGGAGAGGAAAGATTGATCATCTGCCCCAGAATACACTTAACTGACTATTTTAAAACTGCAAAACAAAGCAAAAATCACTCTTCTGCTTTTGCTGTCACCAACAAAACTGTGACAGCGAGGCAGAAATGAAGCTATTCATTAACAGATCCCTGCAAAGTGCACCTCCATCAACCATCTGCAACCAGCAACCACAAAATAAAGAAGGCCAAAGCAAACACGGCAAAGTTTCCTTACTCTGAAGGGCAAGATGTGGAGAAACACATTGCTACTGGGTTCCTTGCACTTGCTGAGAGGAAAGCTGGGAAACAACAAGGCCACTCCAAAACTTCCAATTTCCTTTGTCAAAGTTTCGCTTCAGGCACGGTGTTAAAAAACTAACCTCACCTGCCCAAAAAGCAGGTTACAGAATATGATACTACAATATATGACCAGAGGTTAAATGACACCAGAAATTAATGGTACTCCATGACTGTGTTGTTAAGAGATCTTCACTGTAATAGAGTTTTTGCACACAAATATTGCTTTACCTTAAATAGAGGGTGAATCACTCCTTTATAAAACAACCACATTTCTCAGCAAAGTGCCATAAGTACATGTGAGGGGGACTACAGAAGGCAGCACTGACTGTAAATGAAGATATACAGAAGAAAACTCATCATGGAGAGACACAAGTAAACACCAGCCAAAGTACCAGACATAAAGTTACCAAAAATATGTAAATCCTGCAAAACCTTGAAGGAGGGGAAAGGAATCAAGTACTTTCATGGAGGACAAGGCTTGCTCAAAGAGGACAATAATAATGTGGATTACCAAATCAAAAATTTATGCAAAACACCAAGCCATATGGATGGTAACTAAGTTAGCTTTCCATACAGCAGTAAAGTAGTTCACACTGTGAATAGTGTTAACCACACTATTCAACTGCATATAGAGACAGGGGCAACCAAAACAAAGTGCCTGTTTTCTAAGGTAGCATGGGGAAACTAACACTGGAATAAGACATCTTGGTCAGCTTGCTAACATTATAACAAACATCTAAACCAGATACAGAAAAGAATGGAGTGAGAACAGAAAAGATGGAAAAAATTAGTTTATTTAGATAAGTAAGCAAGAAATACTCTGATTAGACAGAATCACAGAATCATCAAGATTGGGAAAGACTTTCAAGATCATCCAGTGAACCCAGGACTATCACTGTAACTCCTAAACCACATCACCCAGCACCACACCAAATGCCTCTTGGACACCTCTAGGGATAAACAACTGATGGGAAATTTTAAGTTGTTTTGATGTTCTTCACAGGAATTAAGTGTAAGCTCAAAACCAAAGGGACTGAAATAGGGAAAATAAAAGTCTAGTGGATAATACTATTTGTTGTACAGTCGGATGCAAGAAAACCAGCTAATGCCAAATCTTATTATCTACTAAGAGATCAGCTAACTATCATCTAAGGTCTCTGTTAAACAATACCAACACGTCAACATGTGGATATTGATGTAGATCATACAGTATTCAAAGAAAAAAATCCTTGTTCCTTATCTTGTCAGTTAGCTCTCATCAAAGCTCTGGTAATGTATTCCCACTAGGCTTATGAGAAGGACCAACAAAGTAGGAGCTATTCCATAATCCCTGCTTCTCAAAATAAACTGGCCTGACTGGCAGAAGAGCAGCCTCAACTGCACCACAATAACTCGGCTGCATCACAACTCACAGTAACATCTGACAAAGAGTAAAAATCTTAATTCCACCACATTACTAATAAATGCAAGACTACAAAACAAACCTGCACACAGAAGTAAAAGGAATGGGGAGAGAAACTAGTGAAATTACACGGAGAAAAAACAAATAATGAAGTTCAGCACAACTGATTTAGAGCTGCCCTAATGATACCATGCATGAAGGGCAATGTAGGGTCCCTACCACAGAATAACATACGGTATACAAAACAGAAAAAAATAGTCATATGAAATTCAAAGACTATAGCACCAAGAGTATCTCACTAAGCTTTCTTATCCCAGTGACAAACTGAACAAGGAAAGGGAAAAAGACAAACTGAGCAGCCACTTTGAAGTAATTTTACAACTAGGGTAACAGCAACGACTTGCTGAAACATTTATCAATGCTTAGCAATCTATGTCAGTTTACACGCATGCATAAAACATTTGAAATTAACTCATGAAAAGCACTGCAGCACTTCAAACACACAAGGCTTTTGGGAAGAGCTTACTTCAGCTATGATCATCCAAATTAATGCAGTTGTGTGAAACTTGTGTGAACTACAAGTTCTGCCTGTGCACCACATACTCCCAAATATCTTCATGAAACTATAGTGCATATTTAAAAAATTAGGTAAGAATAACAAATAGGTCTTCCTTTCTACTGAACAGCCAAAATCTTCCCCATTGACTTGCCATAGGACAACTGAGAGGCTCGGAGGGCTATCAAAGCTATGTTTCTTTTAAGATATACTTTCATATACTGTTTCAACCTGAACCTTGGAGGCACAAACTCTACAAAGACAACGCTGTAAGTCTGAAACCTAAAGCTCTTGTTTGCAAAGGAGGTAGAAAATTGAATAATAAATAAGTTCTGCATAAAGGCAAACTGCAGATCTTTAAGACAGTTTAGATGAGCAGCACTGCATGAGATGTAGCACCTACAAATCCACAATAGCTGCAGCAGTCCATACATCAAAGGACTTACTTTCCTCCAGAGAAATATGAAGGATTTGAACCAACAGTAACAGCAATGGGGCACATAAGGCAAAAAACACACCTATAGTAAGAACTACTGGTTTATGGCTCAGTTTTCAGTGTGTAAAGCATTTTCAATATTAGAGAGAAAATTAGTATTTTTCTTTCTATCTTGTAAGTCAAGGATCCAAAAGAGAATGTGTTCATGCCAAGACCAAAATATTATACACTTCTGGATGTATACAGTCCCTTTGCTTTTCCTGTACTTAAAAAAAAATATTTGTCTACAAAATGATAATATTTTGTATAACACACACTTTAAAGAAAACATTTTTGTATCAACACAACAACAAAAAACCCCTCTATTGTCTAACAGGGCTAGCTATCTATTCAAACAGAAATTGAATAGAATTTTCCAGCCTAAAAATTAGTTCTTAATTAGCTCTAAAGATCTGTATCTACAAGGCAGAGAGATAGAATAGTTGATTATCAACTGGTTTTTTTTGTTTCTTCACATCTCATGCAAAGCAGTTTTAGACCAGTATCAGACCCAACTAATGATCCACTTTGGACATAGTGGAGCACTTTATTTGTTTTTTACAAAACATCTGCAAGAAAGCAGCAGCAATGAAGTAAAAATGCAGACCTATGTAACTCTTTCTAAAAATGAAGACATCCACCAAAACATGCAAAGATTTACATAAAAAGAAGAATAAAGAATTACGTTTCCCCTCACAACAAACAGAAAGGTGAAATGTCTCTGTGGCATTTTCTAGCCATGTCTCTTAAGCAGTGTCCATAATGAAAATATGAGGCAATGAAAGTGAAGTCTTACTGAAAACCCAGTGTAGCAGCAGTTTTCCATTTTGACTTCTATTCAGCACAGATACTAGCAGTTTACAATACCATATCATTTTAACACAGAGACCAACGATTTCTATCACTTTGCCTCTGCAGATGTAACATCACTGGGACATTATCTTTTTATTTTTGTTCCACGTGTAGTACTGACCCAAACAAAACTTTAACAATGAGTCGTTGCTTCGCATTATCACAGGAGCCACAGTGACCCTGGACTTAACAGAAACTATCTCTTAAAGGCAGCCTTCCTAGTGATAAAGACAATCCATACTACAAACTGATGTGAGGAATGCCAGGATTTACCAAAAGGTTTTATCATGCTCTAAAGAGACAGCCTTTAGCCTGCAGCACTTGCCCTAAGGTATTCTTTGAAAAAGCAGCAGCTTCCCTCTCTCCCAGCCCCACCACACTTCTCTGAGGAGGCAAAACTGGCACACAAAGAGAATGATTTTTAAAGAGGAGTGCACACAAGGAGGTGTGCAAAACAACACAAGGGGGTATGTAAAAAATATATTGGAGCTGATATTTTGATTTATTTTTATCTAAAACAAACAAACAAAACCAAAAAACCCCACCCAAACACAAAACAAAGTAACAATCCACAAAATGAAGGAAAGGAAGAGAAGGAGGGAGAAGGAGGGAGAAGGAGGGAGAAGGAGGGAGAAGGAGGGAGAAGGAGGGAGAAGGAGGGAGAGGAGGGAGAAGGAGGGAGAAGGAGGGAGAAGGAGGGAGAAGGAGGGGGAAGGAGGGAGAAGGAGGGAGAAGGAGGGAGAAGGAGGGAGAAGGAGGGAGGAGGAGGGAGAAGGAGGGAGAAGGAGGGAGAAGGAGGGAGAAGGAGGGAGAAGGAGGGAGAAGGAGGGAGAAGGAGGGAGAAGGAGGGAGAAGGAGGGAGAAGGAGGGAGAAGGAGGGAGAAGGAGGGAGAAGGAGGGAGAAGGAGGGAGAGATGAAGTCAGATTAAAGAAAATTTCAGCTACCAAGACTGTTCAAAATATTACTTACCAATATTAAAAATTACTCTTACCCTAAATGTGTATTGTATCTTGAGATATTAGCCAATGGTAGCATGAAAACATCACAATTACCAAGACATCTGAAAACTAACCATCCAGAACACAAAGATAAACCTTCATTTTTTCCAGCAGTGTTTCAAGTAATGCAGTAGTCAATCCTGTACTTTAAAATATGTCCCTTAATTTAGTGATAAATGTTTAGCAGTCTGCTCTCAGGTTCTCTCACCTACAATCAAGGGGGAAAAAATACATGCCGTGAGAGAACTGAGTTTTTATTGCTGAAAAATAACTAAATTAACGCATGGAAAACTACAATGACAAACTGAAGCACATTCCTCAGTCAGCAAACACTCTTGAAATACACTTAGAAAACACTGCTGAAGATTTGAAGAAGAAAGTATTAGAACAAATCATCCATTCCAGGAGGTTTGCTCTATGGTTGGATGAAAGTACAGATGCTTACAACATGTCTCAAATTCAGGACTTTCAATAGGGAGGTATGCGAAAAATTACTTTTCCTAACAGAAAAGCATTAGAGAAATTATTTTATCAAAAGTAAACAGCTTCTTTAACTAAAGAAGAAAAAAAAAAAAAAGGTTTTACAAAAAAACCCATGCAAACGTAACTAGGAATGCATGGTTGCTTTGACTGGAATAAAAACCAGAGTCTAGCAGAGGCAATAAGAGATTGCACTACAAAATAAATTCATCCACTGCATCAACAATAGGCAAGCTATTGCACAAAGAATCTGGAGCCAGAAGAATGCAGGAAGTCACTGATGTTCTTAATTTTATGAAAACAAGTCCATTAAATAGTAAAATATTTACAATACTTTGTAACAAGATAGGAAATGAACATAAAAATATTTACACCATAAGAGGTTGAACTGCTAAGAAGCATTGTCGACAAGGAATATTAGTTTTGGGTGTGTTCTGAGGGTGTTGTTTGTTTGTTTTTAAAAAAAGACTGCTTCAAATACGCTGACCATCTGTGTGGAAACAATGTGTTACCAGTAGTATGCTACCTGGCAGATATTTTTGACAAACCTTATGTATCTCTTCCAAATGAAGGTGATATTTTAACAGCTGCTTTTCAAAGGAAACTCATGCCATAGAGACAGCATTTTGAAAAGAGATGTTTGGGAACATTTCCATCATTATGTGATCTTACTACAAAAACTAATGCATGTCACCTAAAAAAAAGCTATTGTATCCATACACATTAAAAGCTGGGAGATAAAAATTTCCAGCTTTTTAAAAAATCTTTTAAGAAGTTTCAGCACCCATTCAGAAGTTTTGAACCCATTTGTTAAAAACATGAAAACTGCAATCCCTTCCAATTAATATGCCCAAGATGATTGACAGGTAATTGGAAATTTACCAGATAAAATTTAAGAAAAACCTTTGCATAATTAGTTAATGGGATTGAAAAAAATAGTACTATGACTTAGTAAGTGCAGTAAACAATGCACCACTTCAATCTGAACCCATGTATCTTTGGTAGGTATCTTCTTCGGATGTGCTAGTCATTAAAATGAGGTACCAAAATAAACTTGACAAAGTACCATACTTTCAAAGCACTGTGTCCAAAATGTTAAACCAAGATACTACTAAACAAGAATATTCTTAATATTTTTAGTAAGTGCTAGAAGGGTTCTTTTACCAATAAAAACCTAATATTTTCAAACATTAAATCTTTATCTCATGCATTTAAATTTTCTATTTCTTGTATATGTTTTATAAGGTAGACCCTACTACAAGTAATATTACATGTACATACTTCATAAATGAACTACATACACCTTGAGATGCATGCTGAAATACTGACAGGAGTGCACAAACAACAATTCTGGAGACCACTGCACTAAGGGATAAAAAAAAGGTAAAGGAGAGATGTCCTCCTTTCTCCTTAACCCAGACATATTAAGCAAGCCTTGATTATGAAAAACGAACATCAATCTGTTTCCCTCTTGCAGAGTTAACTATGACCCTTGTCCACATGAGCAATAATTCAGATTAAATCCTAGTATGCTAGGTGCTAAACTTAAGAGTAAAAATGGATTTAAGAAAAGGTATACGCATTTACACACAGGCATTCAAGGGGAGTATTTAGATCTGTCATGTCCTCACAGTAAAAGGGGAACACAGAAACAAGAAACACAGAACTGTAAAATTTCTCTCTAACTGCTCCTACCTTTGCTCTGAGTTGCAGAAATATTGACTCAATTCATACTGGGAACAGTATGCACTGCCACACTTTGAAAACACATCCAGCCCTCACCAGTACATTCACGTATTGGTGAGAGTATATAAAAAAAACTTTTTCTGACACTGATATTGCTGCCCTCTCCAATGCCCCCTCTGGTGTCAGTACTGTCCACAGAGAGAACAGACAGAGCTGCTCTCATAAATATTCTTACACATCTATGAAGACATGGAAAAACAAGCAGGAATGATCACGCAGTATTTCTTGAGACTGCTGTCCTGAAACTGAAGCATAAACCAGTGGAAATCAACATAGAATCTAGGAAAAAATGCTAAACCGATTTCAAACGAAAAAGGTGTCTTTGGTATTATTCAATTTTAGCACATCTACCACATGGCATAATACCCTCTCTCCTTTTCCCTGGCACATGGCAGGGATGTGACTAATAAAACGGGCAACAGCATACAGAACTCATAGAACACTGCAGTCTACCAGCACTACAACAAATTTAGAGCCTGTTTACCAGTTCTTGAAATGCAATTGTTTGAGTTTTTGAAGGTCACAGGAAAACATATACAGAAGTTTCAGACAGATTTTTAGTAGCTCATATGACATTTTCTTCATCTGCTGAAACAGGACACCCCTACAGCCAAGCAAAAATAATTATAAGCAGCTGGAGAGAGGTCTAAAACCTTTTCAGAGCATGAAGATAAGTCACCTCTTATTTTAACAAGTAACTTCTGATTTTAACAACTTGTATTAGCACAATTCCAGAAATGTGGAAAAAGAAAGGAGATGTGAAATAAGAAGAAAATATGTATTTTCTGAAAATACTCAATGGAAGCTACCACTGCAAACCAAATGATAAGTGAGAATATTTCATACTGTGCTAGAATTCGACCTTTAAAATCACTGCTACAATAAGGCAAAAACCTGCCTGATAGGCAGTTTGCTTGCATTAAAGAAACAGAACATGAGTTCTGGAATAAAAGTATTAAAAACACAGGGAGATAATAGCAGTGAGGTAGCAATAACGTGGTTGCTTTCTTTTCCATGTTTGCCTATAGGAGTCTTTAACTTTTCCTGCATTTTTCGAGGCACAGTTTGTAAGTAATTTATTTTCCAGTCAAAGAACTATAAGCGTCAGCTGATACAGTTTAACTAGGGTCCCTAATTTGACCAACTTTCCTTGCTACAAGTAATGCCCATTAGTGCAAAGTAGCACCACTGACTTTCACAAAATCACCTGAAATGACATTACAAATTACTGCGATTCTGCTATCATATCTCTAGGGGGAGGATGCAAGGAACCTTGAGTATTTCTTCAAACACTGATTGGAATACTGTCACAATTAGCTGTCTGCTGCTGTCTAATGCCATCACACAAATACTGTCTCAGAAACAGAGCTTCTGGTTCCCTCTCTTAAAGAGTTCATTTTACAGAAAAAGAGATACCAAATGTGTTATTTCTTGACAATTCTTCTTCCTATACAAGCCAAGGTCTTTGCTAAAGTTGCTCTATGGGAAAGAGTTCAGCAAAGCACAAGCGTTGGTACTTTACGCACACTCCCACAGATATCCTGTGGATACCTAAGGTGGAATAGGACAGACGGCCTAGGTACTAGATTGGAGAGAGCAGCAATATCAGTGTCAGCCTTTTCTTTTGCCTACACATCTGTATCTACTTTTCTTCCAAAAAACCCTGATTAAAACTGATAACTAAAAGAAAACTCCACTATTTTTAGGCAGCACAAATTAGAACCTACCTCTGCCTCTCCCTCAGCCCGTCCAAACTTAATCAAGATGTTCTCTCTACAGGAGAGTGAAGAGCTGGAACCCATTTTTTTCATTCAAGTCTCCTGGCAGAACAGTCACTTTACCTAACACAATCAGAAAAACTATCAGCATGACAGACTTCATTCTCAGTTAACTGAGAATGTTTGTCATGAACCTGTGTTTGTCAAATTCACCATACTTTACCATGTCACATTATGTCTACCCCCTCCTCGCTCTGGTCTTGTACTGTTGACATCTTCTAACTGATTTTACTTTATTGTCCAATTTGCCTTTTTTTCCTTACCTTCTTCCCAGACAATTGGGATTCCAAGAAGCCAAATGGCTGCAGAAATTATAAACACTATCAAGACCAAAACAGGAAGTGCAGATGCAAACAGGGCAAAGCAAGTTAAGCCACATAATAGAGGTGTTAATATAATAGATACAGGAATACAATGTTTGCTAAGATTAATCACTGAAGACTCTGCTTTTAGGCACTTAACTTCATTAATCAAAATGAAATTTAAGTCCATTTTCTATGTCACATAAGCCTCCTTCCCTCCTCCACCTCCAAGGAGATTACATATATTACTTATTTTTTAAAAGGTAATATGAAAATGTCATTATGTGTTTACAGGTGCTCCTGAAGAAGAAACCTTATATTGCATTCACTTTGCTCAACTGAAACAGGAAAAAGAAACACTCACGAACCCAACCTCTCCTCTCCAAACTAAACTAAAGCAGTAGTGTAAAAGACTGTGCAGAAGAGCGGACCCTCATAAGGATATGGAAAAATAAAAACAAACATGATGGATAAAGCACTAATGACGATCTCCTTGGTACCGCTGAAGTGAGACTTCTATACTGTGCAAACAAACTTCAGTAACAATGAAAAATTCAGCAACCAGCAGTAACTTTCAGTAGCAGACCAACAGCGTATACTGAAAATGAACAGCAGGTTTCAGGATAGAAGTTCCACATGAAAAATTTGTCTCATGTATGTTGACAAACTGAGGTGTAAAGAAAGAGCACTTTCCAGGATATGCACTTAAGAAACCTCTTATCTCTAGCCTTTGACAGTTCCATCTATACAGCAGCACATGTCAAATCTGATTTGGTACGGAATTTAGACACACTGAAGGAATTTGTCTTTTTTTAAATGAACACTGTCTCTGAGTACTCCCTACATGTTCACAAATCTATGCCTGAATGACGTTATTTATTTGCGAACTCTTTGAAAGAAAAGCAACATAGGTTAGCAGGTAACAGGTTAAAACACATGTAGATTTTTTTTTCCAACTCCCCCAAATATACCTATGCAATGAAACTGGGGGATGCTTTGGGGAAATGACAGGCTTAAAGCAAGTATCTTGCCACAGAGCCATTAGTTTAGCTGCCACAGTCTTCAGTTCAGCTTTACTAGTTTATCCTTCAAAACAAGGTGCTCCTGAGAGGATCATACAATAAGAAACTAGGCACTAGGAATACAAATCCTAAAATGGAAAGCTAAACAAGTCACACTGTGAATGAACTGACAGAAAATTTAGACTCCTGTCTAGGATAATAACTGATCCATGAACAGCTAATCTAACATCACTGATTTCAAGTGCATTCACTAGACATTGCCTTACTGATCTTCTGTTTCAAGGTTAGCAAGTAAGAGAGTAACAATTTAAGCAAACTAAAGTTCAACACACTAAAAAAGAGAATACTATCTGCAGAGTCTTTGAAACTTATATAAGATGACAATGGACTGTCTCCTTTGCTGCTTGGTTTGTTGGGGTTTTTTAAACAAGCTGAAGGAAGAAAAGCATTGGGATACGAAGAGCCCATTCAAAATGTGCAGAAGTAACAG
This sequence comes from Trochalopteron elliotii, assembly GCA_024734555.1. NCBI lineage: Eukaryota > Metazoa > Chordata > Aves > Passeriformes > Leiothrichidae > Trochalopteron > Trochalopteron elliotii. The sequence goes on along the minus strand of JANPWX010019351.1, from coordinate 384,681 downwards.
ACACTAAATGCCAAACTGGTGAAATAGCAAGCAAGATTCTATAGGCAGATGCTGTGTAAATAGTAAGCTTCTCTAGTATTATTTCTTCAAGAAATCTTAACTATTTAACTTAATTATAATGCATAAGGCAGATTTATCTTACCCATCACTGCCAGTAAAGAACAGAGGGCACAAAGAGTATAATATTCAATCTACCAAATGTTATTTTCTGTCCTTAGCTATTACAGAGTATGAACTCAATTGAGTTTTCGTGGTATGGGCTAACACATTTTGTTTCCTGTCCTGCAGACTAATTATCTGCTGCTACTACTGCAAACAAAGCAATGTTATCAAAATTAAACTGACTACCTACCAATTTTCATGACCCTATGAAATACATTGCAAGCCTTTATATGAAAGATGCAAGTCACACATCTTAAGAGCACAAGAAAGTTCCAAAAGCCCCTCAGAGGCAGGAGGTATCAGTGATTACCCAGGGGTCTACTACTTTGTTGTGTAATGTGAGCAACTTACAACACACAGCTGGATCCAGCAGCAATACAATGATGTCTTTACCAGAAGCTCCTTAGAGACCACTAGCAAAAAAGCACTAAATGGAAAAAAAAAAAAAAAAAGCAAAAAGAAAAGAAAAGCCAGTTGAAGCCAACTGAGGGGCCATATCTGGACATCTGGACAGCCCCAACGCATACACTGCTGGTATCACAAAACTTCACTTTGTCTTAAGGAACACGAATAGCTTGCATCAGCTAAAATCTTGAAACTCTCAGAATAATGGAATTTAATTTAAAATATGTGGTACAGGTATGTAGCACAGTCAGGTTAGAAAAAAAACCAGGGATAAACTCAGCAGGAGTCCCAAAACCAAACTTAAGATCACATACAGATCAAGAGCCAGACCATGAATTTTTATTTTTTTTCTTTGAGTTGAAAAGGTTTCTAGGAAAAAAAATACTTGGGTTTAGATACATGCTTTATCTGAACTCATCCAAAAAGAAGTGAAAAGATGCTTTTAAGTTGGATTTGGACACCTTATCATGGTTTAGTATGCTTAATTCTGTAAGAGAATTTGCTCCTGATAAAACAACGATTTGTAAATTAAAGAGAAAAATACTGCAAAGAGCTTGCTTTATTCAGTAGCTGTTTACAGCACCTGCTACCAACAGTTTTCTTTACCATTTAGCTACTTTTGTTGATCTGAGAATTCCTGTGCATTAAATATGTATCCAAACATACACAGTTCTATGTATATGCTCTCTCTTGCTGTATACACACACTTTTATTAATGCTAGCTATTAAATTCCAACTGAAAATAAGACAGTGCATGTGAGCAATTCTGCAAATATGCTTGGTCAATTTCTATTTTAACTCCCACTGAGATTTCAGGAAAGCGAGAAACTAAAGTTCTGGCTTTCAACAAACTTTTTTACTTCTATGGAAGGTATACATTTACATAGTAAATTGAAGCCTGTTGTCAAGTCTTTACTCAACTGTGTGGTCCACAGACTATCCAATCCACAAAATAAATTAAACCCACTGAAATTGCTATCTTCTCTTAACATCAACTTTCAAGTGTGTAAAGACTTGTAAAAGTCTTTGGTGTAAGCAGCTGCTTCCTGCTTACTGAAAAAACGTCCAGCCACCTTCCACTCAAGCTACACTGAGCACATGCCTTTTTACCTACAAAACAAAGGTATGCTCAAGTCCTCTATGCCTTGCTCTGGAGAAATACATAAGAGCAAAGAGATGGGAAATCAGATTGTTATTCAAATAGTGCCAACATATCATTGCCGCAGTCCCTGTTCTACCTGGCACTTGTCTTGCAGTTCAGGTACAACTGCCCTTCCTTGCTGATTAAACTTTCTTATTACTATGTAACTTGCATGTATGTATTCATATTGAAGTTTGTACACTCGATTGCTCTGAATGCTGGCCAAGAAAGCTATACAAAGGTACTGCGCTTGAGAAAGCTTCTCAGCATACTGCTGCTAAGTCTTCCTGTCTACACTCACTTGCTATCCAGACGAACAGTATCAGCAGTATTTTACCTTGAGCTACTCAAAAACATTACAAAATAGTTATTTCAAGTAAGCAAGAAGCTGGAAAGTAGACTCCACTGTGATTACCAGACAGAAACTGGAACACCAAGCAACAAGACTAGTTAACAATGTTTACAATAATTTCTATCATGCTCAGTTCTAGTAGTGATTTAGAGCTTCAGAGGTTGCTGAAATAGGCAAGCAAAGTCCAAATGGTGTGGCCATGCACTTTTCTACCTGTAGCAAAACAGAACCTCAGGACCAACACCTGCAACCAGGGAAAGTTTTCTAATGATCTAGCAGGTGAATAGACACAATGCTGGAAAGCTATGAAGCAGTGTGGCAAACTGCTCATTCTTCTCACTTCAGAAAAAAAAAAATCACCTTCACAGCTAGATGCAGGGAATAAAGGACAGCTACAATCCCTTACTGGAGTGTATCAAGTCAAAGGTCTATGACCAAACTCTTCTCCAGGCGCTCCTACTGCTGAGAATACTATGAACTCTCCACAACTTTTTCAAGTCATGGTGTTTCCATAAAACATCATGTGCTGGTGTATTTTTGTAAATCCAGCCACAATCCACTGCTTAACTTTTTGAAGAAATGACGGTGGCTCCCCTACATCAGACTATATTTAATATCACTCCAGAATGACGGCAATGGAAGTTGACACCATACACCAAAGGCAAGTAAATGGCTTTACTGCACTTGTATCAAATTTGCAAACTGACACAAATTTTTAAAGACTTCTCCTAGTTCACACCAATGCTGCTGCTTAGATTATCACTGTATTTATTTTCATCTCTTCTTTTTTCCTACTAATTCTTCAATGTGATCTTCTTCACAATTTACTCCCGGCAGCAGTTCTCAATTGCTTTCTTCACTTATTTCATTTCCACTCTAGCATTATTAACAGAATGGGATCACTATAAATTTAGTAAACAATTGTTGCCAATTTCTACCTCCATTCTCTAAAATTCACATTTACAGATTTGAAGGATAATTACACCAACTCTTCCCAAGTTACAGTTAACTACCTGTCTACAGCTGCAGCTTGCTAAGGTACCTCACCTCAGAGTGAAAATCATCTAGAATACTGGAAACCTACAAAGTAAAGTAAAAAACCACTTAGCTATAATGCAAGGATAAGTCATATAAAAACATTCTGTGCTATATTAATAATGGAACTAGGTTAGACAGATAAGGGTTCCATCATTTAAAATGGCAAGTTTTCTCGCTTCACTTACATGAACAGCTTTCTGATAATGAACAGCAAAAAGAAACTTTCCAAGGCTGGCCTGTGAATTAGACCAGCAAGCGACAAAAGCCTAGGAAAAACAGGTTTTGGATTTTAAAATTTTTCGAAGTTTTAAGATATGCTCAGCAGGACATTTGAGATGAAGAATAAAGTCTCACTTTCCAGGCAAGTATGAAGCTTTGAGTACTGTGCATCCTCCTGATACTTATTTTTCATTAAATTCATGGGAACTTTATGACTTTTAATTGTTTTAGTCTTATGAACTGTTCAGCTTTTAAATAACTTTGATATACAGATATTTATGGGCAATCACAGTTCAGTACAAAATAGTTTCACCACAGACCTTTAGCAAGGTGGCTTCTTTCTAACTTGTTCCAGGTAGGTTCAAGTTTGTTGGAAGGCTCTGTTTTGCCTTTTTGTTTTGAAGTAATAAGCAATATTTTGCTCCAAAAGAGACTTCAAACTTGTTTGTTAACTGTAACAGTACCAACTTTATAGGAAGAAGAAATCTTCAAAAATTACTGTATGTTAGAGCTTACGAATTATTCACAAAATTGAAAATCTTTCTAAAACATTTCCGTATATAACAGGAAGCTTGACATAAAAATACATAAGAATTATAAAAGTCTATTTAGTTTCACTGTTCATGAACTTCCTTGTGATTTTCACCCAGGGTCACCTAAACGATTCTCTCTTCCCTGTCTTCCCAGTCACCACCACACGCAGTAGAAGTTTGACAGCCAGCACATGCTGGCTGATTAGCTGGCAGTTACACGTTCTTCTTGCATTTCTTCTCCTGAGGCAGTAATTCAGATTATCTCTCGACCCAACTAGAAGTTTCACAGTCTGCAGAATCTAGTCTTTTTATGGCCCTCTGACTGACAGAATTAACTAACCAGTTCAACAGGCTGTAATCTGACAGTAAGAGGGGCAGAAAAACACAGTCACAAAGCACCACTTAGAAGAGAAGTCCAATGCTCACCTTTTATTGGTGAGTTGATTTTTAAACCTCTAGGTGTATCATATTTCCAGTTTTAGAAAATCTCAGCTTTGTAGCACAGGAGGGGCTTTTTGAACTTGGAACTGTTCTAGTAAGTGAACTTAATTCCACCCCTACAAACTGGCTGTCACCCTGCACAGACGCAAGGACATTCTAATCAGGCTCTTTCAAACGTGAACATTCTGCACTTGATAGAAGACTGTAAATTGACATTAGAGGACTGATTTTAGGTTTCTTTATAGTTAAGAACATGGCTGGAAAACAGTCCTTCCACTTTCAAAAACGAATACGAAGTTAACCCTTGCACCTATACTAGTCTGACAGCTCTGAAGAATGACAGAATCATAAAGTATTTAATCCCGAAAATTGAAGGGAACCACTGCCCCTTTAAAGACACCCTAATTAGGGTTTTATACAACATACATCATGCATGTGTGCCTTGCACTTTATAGAGGAAAGCTTTAACATTTTAATTTGATGTTTTTGATACTCCAGGCACTTTTTTTCCCTCAAGAGAGATACTATACTGCTGGATGCCGAAATAGCTTTAATACTACTTCAGCTTTACTATGTAAGACATATACATGATCACTCCCACTCTTAGCTGAAATTATGTGAATGTAACAAGCAGATTAAACACCTGTAAGAAAGTAAAGTCAGTCTTCCTAACTATGATCTGCCTGCTAACCACCACATTTCAGCATTCAGTACACATATTCAGCATTCATTTATTAAATATAAATTAGTTTTAGTAAACAAAATATAAGAAAACACATAACCAAGAATAACTGAAATAAGCAAGTGCTTACCTTGACTCTCCACTACTGTTTCTTACACTTTCTTCATCACTGTGCCCATTCATTGTAAATATTAAAAAGTTTAAAAAAATAAATAAAAGTCCACTCAAGTTACAAGGTGGATATCAGGAATCCACTTCTTGCTGCTCTGTATGTTTTCCACACGTGTTTGCTTTATTATTCTCAGCAGGTACTCAAGATTTCTCCCAAAATACCTAAAATAGGAAAGGAAAAAATATTAACACAATTTTAAAGTACGGTTGCAATTAAAGACATACCAAAAAAAAAATGTTTTTTTTCCCACTAACAGTGAAACGGGGCATATTTGACGTCATATCTGTAACTCAATAATAGCATTTTTTTGTGCATTAGCTGCTCATGGCTGATAATTTCATTACCATTCCCTTTTCTGAGGGAAAAAAAAAAAAAAGATTTTTCCTGTTGTCTGTGAAAACAACAAAAAATAATGTCCAGAGACCAACAGGTCTTCATATTAGCTATTTTTTAAAAAAAATGGAAGATACACAAAATAAAATACACAAAATGCAGGGAACAATCTGTCTTGCTTTTTGTTTGACTGCAGTGGGGGTCCAGCATACACTTCTTCTTGCCACTATACTTCTATATGCAACTTTGCATGGATGGTACTATGAAGATGGCAATTTCTGCTGAACTACTAGCTGCAGAATAAGATAAATTACAGAAATTACGTTTTCTTTAGTACTGCAGGGTGAGAACGGTACTATCCACACTATACGTCACGTCTTAACTTTGGGCATGGTATTGAATTCAGGACAAAACAGATATTAAAGAAAAAACTGCCTACTTGAAGAGGCAGGTAATATTAATGTTCTGCTAAGATCTGCTTAGTAAAATGTATTTCATGCAAAAAACATATTGGAACATGCACAAAACACTTCCAGGAGCACACATAATGCTACCCACTTGCAGCTGTGGGCAGGAGCAGGAAGATAAAAGATTGTACTGTTTAACACGAGCTCCCACTAAATCAAAACAGCAAGATCCCAGAGATGGAATACTCATTATTCCATATACCTCAGCCTCCTAGATCAGATCACTACGCAAGTCAGTATTCGATGCAGCCAGAGAAAGTTTAGGCTCATGGTAAATGGGCCGCAAGTCTAAGCTCAGTGATAATCAGATCAACTTGCGCCCTCACAGACTTAGCGGTGTGAAGGCGATTAGGGTCTTGCCTGCCCCGGGGTGCTCCCCAAGAACAAGCCACAGCCCAACCCCGAGCCCATCAAGGTGGTGGTGAGGGAACTCTCGCTCTGGGGCGGGCGCTGCCCTGCGCTCACACGGCCGGGCCGCTCCGGCCTGCGAACAATGGCGATGAGGGACGGGAGCGCGATCGGAAGGAGCCCCGCAGCAACAGTGGGGCCGCGAAGCGCGGCCGGGGACCCCGCGGGGGAGTAGGGGGCGCGCCCGCTCGGGAGTATGGCCCTTGGCTCG
>JANPWX010019351.1:319067-377740 GCA_024734555.1 Trochalopteron elliotii | reverse complement strand
CGCAGGGAAGGCTCCCACCCCGGCGTGCGGGCGCAGGGCGCTGCCCGAGGGCCGCCATGAGCTGAGCGCCGCGGCCACAGCCCGGAGCGGGCCGCCCGGTACTGCGCTGCTCGGCGCAGGGGTTTTGTTTGCGGTTTTCGGTGTAAAATCGCGGCCCGACGACAAACGCAACCGCGTTTCTCACTTCACGCGGTTACAAGCGGTGGTCGGGCGTACTTAGGAAGGTTTGGACTGTCCCCTGGCAGGGAGCTGGCCTTCCTTCCTGAATGCAAACGTCTGTGCCCGGTCTTGTGCCCCCTCCTTGCCAGTGATCAGCATGGTTTAACGAGACGTACGGTGGTTATTGAAAAAACCGAACAGCTCAATCCCCCAAAAACCCAACACACAATCAAAAAAGTGATTTAAGTTGTGTGCTCAAACGTTCCCAGAGTGGCAAAGGAAAGTAGCAGCTGAGCGAGAGTGTGCTGTAAATAACACAACACGGAGCTGGAAAGTGGAAGCAGCTTACCTGCCTTCTTCCCGGTGAAAGCACACCTGCGCTGTAAGGCTCTGTCACTCTGCAAGAGGATTGTGGGGACATTACTGACTGACGTCTGGCACCAGACCTTTGAACACTTTGCAAGGGTGGAAGAGGTCAGATCAGCAGGAAAACATAGTTTCCTCATCAATGAAGGAGATCTTGAAGAAAGCTACTCACTTTGTGGGTATACGAGAGGAAGATGGTCACAGCAGCTGTCAAATTAATTCAAGCTTGAAGAGTTGTGTTGGCCAGGACCCAGATGTGAGCCACAGTCAGTCAGCTGGAGACCTCTTGTTGCCATTATCTTAACTCATGGTTGCTCTTCCGGGGTGAACAATACTGACTGTTCTGGTGCTCAGTGATGTATGGACAGCTGATGTACACACCACCCTGCAGCTGAGTTGGTTAAGTTTCCTGGAGCCTACCAAGGAGCCTTCATTCCACCAAACATGATATGGCGTTGGCTGTCATGCTCAACAGTTCCCTGTCTGAGGAGCTGCAGAGGCCAGACGAGGCATTGTCCTAGAGTGACTATGATACCTGTATCCCCACATCGTCTGTTCTGTGTTCTGTACCTTTAAGACTAGTTCTGAGAGTGAGCAGAGAAAAAAAAAGCGCGCAGTTTGTTTTGAGAAACAAACTCACTCCTCTGAATCTGCTCTCGTCCTTGGGACTGTGTGTTTTTTTTTTTCCTCTCCTTCATCGGATAAACGAAAAGCAACCAAAGAGAGTTTTTTTTTCCCCTTTGTTAGACTAGCTAGCTGAGGCAAAGAAGCTTTCCTAAACTGTTTTTTTTTTTTTATGATTTTATTTTTCTTTGGAACTGTTTAAATCTGCTCTAGACTAAAAAACCCAGAAGAGCACCAAGATCTTGCACCCGTAGCCCACCGGGCCGGGACTCGGCATTTTTCAGCACTGAAAAGACTGATAAACAAACTCCTGGCACGAACTCTCAGTTTTGCCATCTCTCTTCAGAGCAGCGAGAAGTTTTATTGTTTCATATTATTATTATTGTTATTATTATTAATCATTCTTTATGCTTGTGAGCATTTTGTTTGTTAAATAAATAAAGCTTTTTCCACTCTTCTCTGAAGAAGTTATTTCCCCGGACCGGCTGGGGGGAGGGGCTGTTTGGATTTACTTTTCAAAGTAACCCCATTCAGAGATTTCCTCCCAAATTTGCCCTAAACCAAGACAGGCATATGCACTGGCTCAGCTCTCAAGCACTGTATAGGAGATTACCACAAAATCTCACTGATGGATGGCAGAGAAAAAAAAAAATCCCTCTAGAGTTAAGAAAAATACATTTAAGAATTGCTTGGACATGCAATTGAAAACATGTTGAAAATTTACAACAATTTACATAATTATGCTATGTTGCTTACTGGATCACTGAAGTTTGCCCAAGCCATCTTAAAGGAGAGTATTTTGTGATAGATAAGAGTGCTGCAAAGAACAACGCATGGAAGTTTAAATTGAAGAGTGTCAAAATGAAAATAAACTTTAAATTAAGGTAAATTAAAAATGAAATACCTAACCCCTTCCCACAGGCAGGTGGTTGTTCAGCCATCCCTGGGGGAGCAGCGCCGTATCACATATCCCACCATCTTTCTTTTCCCCTCAGTTTTATATACTAAGCATGATGGCATATGGTCTCAAACATCCCTGTGGTCATTTGGGCTTAACTATCCTGGCTGTGTCTCTTTCCACCTCCTTGTGCACCTCCAACCTCCTTCATTGGTGGGGTGGGATGAGGAGCAGGAAAAGTGTTGACTTTATGAAAGCCCTGATCAGCAGTAATTAAAACATACTTGTTTCATCAACACTGTTTCCAGCATAAATCCAAAACATAGCCCCATTCCAGCTATTCTGAAGAAAACTAATGTTATCCCCGCCAAAACTAGCACATCTAGATGTTTAGTTGTATTTTGCTTAATAATATTCTCTGTTTTTTTCAGTTTTCTTTACCTAGATTTGTTTAGAAGGGTTTCTCAGCTCTCAGCCTTGGAAATCCCCTTCAAAGGTAAGTTTTCACAATGTTTCCAGTTAAATAACTGGAGTTAAAACTGGTATGATGCCAATCTCATCTGCTATGAGAGCCGAAACCTTGCCACTTAATTGTGTGAACTAGGTCACCACTCAACCGTACATGCAGTGATCTCTGTGCAGTGTGATAGTAGCAGCAGTTGTTACTTAGAGTGGTTAAAAATTGCCATATCAGTGTCTGGAGATCTTTCTCCACATCCGTGCGAGAGAAGGACTTTTCTTTCACTTCAGAACATCTTTGTATTACATCTTCACCAATTCCTTCTTTTATAGATGTCATAGTAAAGTATGGATGACATTCCTGTCTTAGCAGCATTTTATACCATAAGAAAAACTGACTTCTGGTATGCATAACTTTCAGTCTGCATCAAGAGTGAAATACACATAATGCACCACATTTTAAGGACAGACCGACAAAGCTTTTTGTTATTACAGAAGCCTACCATCTGTGAAAAAAAATATAATTAAATATAAAATAAAGAATTTGGTTTTTTTCTGAAGCTGTATTGCAAGTTTCTGGCACCTCACCAGGATGTGGGTGGGTATATTTATTGTGCCTAAGGTGTCACTGATTTACCCTACCCCTGCTTCTGCAACAGTTTGTGAGTTGGATTTTTTGCTTATAGACAAGACATAATCAATACACTGTACAAGATAGCTGCACTGTTAGGCACTGAGCACAATCCATTTCAATGTCTATGTTTTCAGGTTACTTATCTTTCTAACACTGGTAGGGGTTCATGTTTATCACAGTAATTTATGTTTAAGAAAAGGCATATCACTGTTCTGTTCTTAACACTTAGAAGTTCTGGACAAAGAAGCTTTTCCTTTTTAAAGTGCTGAAGCTTTCAATACTGCATCTAGCAGTCTTTAGTGAGGCAAGATAGACAAAAGAAATATCCTAAGACTTAACCATGCACTAAGTTGTATTGTGGTTACTTCGTTTTTTGTTCTCTTCTTTCTAAACAGCTCCACCACACTTAGTACTTTGATTTTTCAGCTTCTACCCTTCAGGTAATTCTAAAACATGTCCTGAAGAGCTCAAAGACCACAGCTTGAGATGTAATATCATAGCAAAGATTTTCTTTCTCTTGAGTAAATGCTGTTAAATGCAGCAGGTGTAGTCTACTTTGCTTCTTTTTGTTAATTTTCTATCCCTACTATTTTTCCATTTAATTTTACATTCTCTCTTCTACTAAGAAGCCATCAACAGCAATTTGTGTAAGTAGCACAGTCATTATCCTGTGACTTGAATACTACATCTTTCTTATCTTCTTTGCCTTTCACACTGCTTTTATTTTTACCACACCCCAAATCCTCACCTGGGCCTACCAGCCAGCTGCACAAACAGTTGATCAGAAGTGGTTATTCCAAAACAGTTTTTTGTAAGATGCAAAGTCTGGTTAGATTTAAGTGTCAGTTATCTGCCAATACTTAAAGTGCAGGTAGATTTGTCAACTGCAGTGCACAGAAACAGGAATTGTGGAAGAGAAAATAAATACTGAGTAGTTTAGATACATTGGTTAAGTTTGACCAACTAAGCATAGGGGTTTTTTCATTATTTAATTATAAATTTCTCACTTTATTTATGCAATTCCTTAAAAAATATGTCAGTACATCATTTAAATTATTTTCAAGTTAAAAATAACACCTTCAGCTGGTACAAATGTATGTATAAAATTTCTTAACTATATGAATTTAATTAAATTGAACAACAAACTGGTGTCCGGACAAGCATGACTAAGGCTTCACTTAAAGCTACACTTTACAACAGACTAAAATTTTAACAGATTGCTGCCTTGTCTGAACAAAGTATTGGTACACAATCCAACCTCAACAGAAATACTGTATCTCTGCATTTGCTGAATATCTTGCTGGAAAGGTCAAAGAAGTAACATAAACAAGGGCGTTTGTATGGTTGTAATGAGCCTTTAAAGTTAATATGCATCAGGACAGCTGAGAAAAGTTTACATTTTTGTTTAAAGTACTGTTTCATTTGATCTAAGTCACCACAGAAAGAAATTCTAATGTGAGTTTTAACGTTTTCTTTTTTGTTTCTGCTACAGTCTGTAGTTTTAAGGGAGCAAGGTATTTTTGTCCTTATAGCTTGTCTGTCAATGAAACTGAGTCCTTCTATCTAATTTTTCTGTTTCTTCTTTGTGACAGAGTTGAAGGCATTAATTCTCTCCAAAAGCAGCTGCTGAGTGTAGACCTTAGGTGCCAAATAAGCATTATGTCTACTAGTGTTTTCTTCTCAATGTTCTGCTAGCAAAAGTGTAAATTGAGTGTGAAGTATACTTTTTTCTTTTCTTAGATATTAACCTGAACCATGAAAAGCATGTTCTACATGTAGGTACAATATGCCATAACTCTCCTTTAGAGATCTGTTACAACATTTCTTGGGCAGATTGCCTTTTTTTCAGGGTTTGCAACAGTTATATCATCCAAGTCTTGTTCATCTGGCACCTTTCTTGCTTTCCTTGTTTGCGGTGGTGTATCATAAACTTCTACAGGTCTCATTCATGATCTGTCTTCCCTAATCCAGGTGGCTGGCCGGCTGGCCCGCTTTGTAGAGCACTGGCCAGGCACACCTGGCAGGTAGAATGTCACGTCACAGCAAAAGACATTATGTTGGGCAGGTCTGATGGAACATGCACCCTTGTTTAATAAACTCCCACCATAAGGCACTTCTTGTGCTGTGGGCCCTCCTCTGTGTTAGTGGGAACCTGTTTTTCATTTTTTTGTAAGCATTGTTATGTGGCTTTATGCATAAAATGCCAGTTCTTTGTAACATGCCACTGTAGCCTTAGTTTTTCTAATTTACTGGAAGTTAAGAAGCATTAAGGGGCATAACTATATGCTAGTATGTATAACACTATATTTACACCTGGAAATTTTATTTGCACAGCTATTTCAGTTAGAAGCTTCCCCTGCTCATATCTGTCATATCTGGCAGAGCTTACACTACAACAGTTTACAAATGCAGATGTTTGGAGCATCCTCTCTGCTACAGGAAGGCCGCTCTTAGGCATCAGTTCTAGCAAACCAATATATTTTATGCTACTATGTTGGTTACACTTGGCCAAAACCTTGAAAATTAGGCCCTGTGTACTGGAGTAATGCAATTCTCTAACTGGACCAACTGAAATCACGTATTACATTAGATTTGGTGCAAGTTGTGTAAGACTGTTTTGGGTTTTTTTCCTCTGAGTTGTGGCAGTATGGGTAGGTCATGCTAGAAATTATACTAATGTGTAGAAATTATACTAATGAGTAGTCTTTTGGTACTTCAGTACTTTTAGGTATAAATAAGTTTATAAAGAGTTACAGTTTTCAGTGTCTGAGTCTTTCTCGGAGAAGAACTATTAGAGTGTGCAGAATTCAGCTCAAAGTTAAGGTTTGTTACTTAATCCTACTGCTGTTAGGAAAAATAGACTAAAGAATTTGAAGGAATCATATGTGAACTGTTTATTCCAGTTACTCAATGAAGGGTAAGAAGGAGTGCTGTCTGAAAGAGGAATCATGCTTCTGTATTTAACCATATAACATACAAAATATGAAGGAGTATTTGGAAAAGACCTGTACTATATTGCTGTGTACAGCAAAATCAAGTGATTCTTTGATGCAGAGAGTGATAGAAAGCAGTGATTTTGAAGCTGAGAAGAGTTGCAAAAATGCAGAATGTATTCTTTCCTTCAAATGTTTATACCGTCATTCAGAATTTAATCCTCAAAATATTCCTGCAAGACACAGTAAATAAGAATTAAAAGGATACAATAGCAACAGAAGAAAGAAGGCTACAAAGTGTTAACTGCTTGTACTTTACAGCAAGACACTAGAGACATAGCAGTGTCTTTGTATCTATTTTCTCAGGGTTAATTTTTAGACTAATTACATAATTCATTTACTGCTAATGTAAATTAAAGAAGAGCAATGGGACGTTGGATTTTTGAGGTCCTGTCTAAGACAGTTCATTAACGTATTAAAATATAGATCTCTGTCTCCAGGTCTTACCAACAAGATGGGATAAAAGTTCTTCCTTAAATTATTGATACCAAGTTTTAATTCTTCCAAAAGATTATAGAAGTTAATGATTCTCCTTAGAAGCAGAGCTGAGAACTCACTTTAGTAGGAAGAAACACCTTACAGACAGGGATTTGTTACCTGAGGCAGAAGAGAGCTAAATCAACCCTAAAATTTAAAGAAATGTAAGAGAAATACCTTTGCTGTCAGACTACTATTTAAGACTCCATTGTCCAGTCATATAAGGCAAGAAAATATAAGAGAGGGTTTACATCATGTGCTGCAAAATATGAAGCTGTATGTGAGGGCAGGAGCAAAAAAGATCTGTGAGTTTTTGGCAGTTGTGAACTGTAAAGTTAGAAAATGTCGTATACTTTCTTAGAAGGTGTCATGAGTAACAAGAAATTCTAATATGAGTTTTAACATTTTCTTTTTTGTTTCTGCTACAGTCTGCAGTTTTAAGTCAGCAAGTTATTTTTGTCCTTATAGCTTGTCTCTCAATGAAACTGAATCCTTTTATCTAACTTTTCTGTTTCTTCTTTGTGACAAATTCCACTACACATGATGGGTTGACCTTGGCTGCCTGGTAGACACCCACAGAGCTGCTTTCTCATTCCTCAACATCAGCAGGATGAGGAGAAATTTATATGAAATTCAAGGGTCAAGGTAAAGACAGAGAGAAAACCTGCTAAGTAACATCACAGGGGAAACAGACTGGACATGAGAAAAATAATTTAATTTTCTGCCAATTAAAATAGAGTTGGATGGTGAGAAACAAATACAAAATATCTATACTGCCCTCCCTTCATCCTTCTTCCTTCTCACTGGCTCAATTTCAGTTCTTCCATCCTAACTCCTTTCCTTAAGTGGTGCCAGGATATGGGAAATGGCTGGCTGGGATCAACCCATAACAGCTTCTCTCTGCCATTTTTCCCCTGTCACACTCTTCCAGTATTCCTGGATGGGTCCTTTCCATGAGATACAGTCCTTCACAAACTTTTTCAGCATGGGTTGTACATGGGCCACACTTCCATCAATATAAATCTGCTTCAGCATGGGCTGTAGGAAAATTGCTTGTCCAGTGCCTGGAGCACTTTGTCCCCTCATTCTCTGGTCTTGGTTTCACGTATTTCTCACTCCTCTCTCTCAACTGTGCAGCATTTTTTACCGTTTCTTTTCTAGAGTTTTCCAAGAGGCACCACCATTTTGACTGCAGGGCTCAGCTGTGCCCTGTGTCCATTGGAGTTGGCTCTGATGAGTTACATGGGACAGGCACATGGCTGCCCCTCAGAAAGGTTGTCACTGCAGTCCACCACAATGATCATAATGTTGCCTTGTAGATCCAATGCAATAAGATACCAAGTCATTTTCATGACAGTGAGATCTCCAGTCTCTAAATGGTTTCATATTTTACCTCCTCTTGAGATGGTCAGTCTCCTCAAGAACTGATACTCCATAATGCTGAGAGTAAGAAGTTTTTTCTGGTGGCTGACATTAGCTGGGTAAGCATCCTGGCATTCCTGAGCCTCATAGGAAGTGTGCAGTATTTGTGCTGGAACTGGATAGCTCTTCCAAGCATAGGCTGTGAGACTGAACTCAGGACCAGTCTTTGTCCCATGGAGGTCCATGAATTGTGCTTTCACAAAGACATGAGTTATGCAGAAGAGATTTAGCAATTTTCCTTTTGATCATTCTGACAAAGTAATTTGCTGAGATGCTTCTGTTTCCTGGGGAAGTCCTTGCAAATTGCTAGCTGTGTGGCAAGACTGAGGGATATGATGACTGGAAGTAAGAACACTGTATTGCATTGCAGGAAGTTGTGTTCTTATATCCTTGCATTTGTATGTTAAAATGAAAAAGGCCTCGTAGAGCAGAAAACAGGGGTTATGGACCTGACTGTGAATACAAGCTGTACCTCTCCTACTGTTCCATCACAGAAAGCTGGGAATAACTGGCCCCTCCATAGATAGTAGAACTTTCTGTTCTTCTGAAGAACATGCAAGGCATACAAGATCTGAAGGGAACTGGCAAAAGCGTTCAACCTGTTTCAAAACTGAAAAACACTCAGTGTTTGAAATTTTAATCAGTCTCCCTAAAAGGATGACAGTAAGGAGTTGGGAACCAGGTATTGCTTTATGTAATATATATATATGTGTACATGTAAGGCTGGACATATGCTTGTTTTTAACATGATATTCAAGATAACAACGTAAGTAAACTTATGTGTTGGGATGTTGGCAAATTAGATACTGGGCTTTTCAAATTAGGCACATGGAGTAACAGGACCTCTTCTTGAACTTTCAATGGTATGACCCTTTAGGTGGAGATTGGAAGTAAAAGCACTGCTGTAACTCAGAGAGATTTCATTGACCTAGTAAATTATTATGAAACAGGAAAATGCAATAATATTGTTTGTTAAAGAAAAGCATCACAGGAAATTTATACTTGGCAGGACTATGTTTGGCCATTCTGTGCATCTAAATTGAGAACATTCAGTGATATGGATACCAAACATTCCTCTGCATACTGGGTAAAGCAGCAGTATCATATCATTTCAAAGCAGGACTCTCTTTAAGAGGCTTTTAGTCATTTAAAGAAACTAAAAACTTAAAATTCAGAAAGTGTCCAATTGAGTATATCTGGAGAGTCTTAATCTAATCTTTCTAGTTTTAAATACATCTACAGATACATAAATTAGAAATCCTACTGCAAAAATACATCAATGTTTTTTGGAATATCCATTTAAAAAAGAAAAAACTCCCAACCCCCAAAACTTTACTACTGATGTAACTGTTGAGGGGTTTTTTTTTTTGTTTGTTTTGTTTTTTGTTTTTTTTTTTTTATCATTGAAGGCATTGGGAATACAATCATATGACCAAATTAATGAACCATATATCAGGTGTCTTCATTTCAAATAAATCTCTAGTGGTCAGTTAGTTAGTTCTCCTGGTCAGTCCATGGAATCATGATGATTCTCACTACTATTGCAAATGTAATAAAAATGTTCACATTAAATGACCCTCCACAATTTAGTTGGTCAAACAAAATGATGCTTTAATTTTTTGTTGTTGTTGATTAAAGATATTTTCATATGCCAGAAGTCTTACCACATCTTTCTATAAACACAGACTTGAAATACAGCGACTCTGCTCTCCCCTCCCTCCTTCTTTTCAATGTCAAAACTTAAAAGAAGAATTAAATTCAGTTATTGAATTTGGAATAGACGAAGGATAAAATGGGAATTTCTGGTTTAAAAGTCCAGGAAAAGTAAATCCAATAGTGCTTTTAACTTTAACTTTACTAAGAATACTGGACAGGAAAATATTTTCACAACTTTAAATATGATGGGAGTGTAGAATAGGAATGAGAGCTATCTTTAGTTTATTTTGATTTTGTATTGTTTACCAAACAGTTTGATAAATTATTTAAAATCTATGCTGACATTAAGGAAGTAGTAGTCAAAGGGAGAAAGCTACTAACTTAGGCTGTATACTACTAAATTTTACTCCTGAGCTCCAAAAATAAGAGATGTGTAAAGATTAGTGAGAAAGGGTGCTCCAAGATATAAAATGTATTTGTATGCCTTTGGCGCAGAGTGCTTTGGTTCATGCTATTGCTATGAAAGTTATGAAAGTGTGATGGTAAACAGTCATTGTGAATTTCTTAAGATCACACAGCTGTGACAATTAAGCAGAATTTTCCTAGATACAGGAATGAATTATGCTTGATAAGTGGACAATAGAGATATACCTTCCAAATCATGAGGTTGAGGATTTCTCAAACTGATTTTTAAAATAATGTCTACTTTAATTTTTTTTTGTTTACTGCCACAATCATGAGGTAATTCAAACCTGAAAAAAAATTTTTACAACTCACAATTCCAAGATATGATTTCTCCTGTTGGAAAATTAAGATTTGGTTTTGTAACAAGCAAACCAAAAAATTTAGTCAACTTGTCCCTAAATAACTATGTCTTAAAGTCATTCTTCTACTAGCTAAGAAATATTTGCTGCTGCAGTGCTGTGGTTTTGGGGGGGTTATTTGTTTGTTTGTATTTTAAATAGTTTTGAAAATCACCCCTTCAAAAAAAACCTTAGGGGCCCATGTACGGCTTGTAAATGAGAGTGACAGTGTGTATGTCTCTATCCTTGGTAGAGAAACTTGGATTATAATACCAATATGTGTTGCTTCCTTCAATACACACTGATTATTTCATATCTTTAGGGGATCTAGGATTCAGAAGTAATTGTATTATCCAAAAAGGAGTGTTGTGGAAAGCTGCTTGCAAATGATGATTTACAATAATGGTTCTCCTTTGTATGTACAAAGCATATCTCTACCAAAAATGAAACAGCATATTATGTAGTTCCTTCCTTACAAGAATGTAACCTTGGGAATCAGCCAGCAGTGGAGGAAAAGATACTTAAGGAAGGAAGAAGTAACAGTAATCAGAAAAGGTAGCAAATCTATGGTTTGTGTCCTCCACTGGCACTTAAACATCAGTTTACTTTTTTTGTCTCTGACTCATGAGTAGGATTTGTGTATGCATTTTTCTTGTGTGAGAACCTAGTAATTAAACTGTTGGATCTAAGTTCTGGGAGATTTTTCTTGTAAGATTTAACCTTTTTCATTCTGATTTCAGATTTTAGCTTCATTTTGGGATTAAGAAGGAAATCCCAAAAGGTTAATTTTTTTCTTCCAAAAAAATTCAGTGAATCAGAATCAGCACATGGAAGGAAAACAAGACAGCTAGTGAATGCTGCAGCCTATGGTTAAAGTGTTGAGGAAGTATGGTGTAAAAAAATGAGCAAATTGAGACTTACAAACTTCAGCTTTCAGGTGGAGTGTATATTTCTGTAAGAAACACAGATGATCACTTTCATGTCATTGAGGATCATGTTAAAGAATTGGATTGCCATTCTGTGACATGTTGAGAAAAGCAGTGCTATAATTAAAAATCTTTGGGAACTGCCTATTTTATGCGCACGTGTGAGTGCTAAGTAAGTATGTGGTCAAGAAGTCATGAGATGACCTCCATCTGGGTGGACCCATCACTGTATCCCGTCTTTCTTTGTACTATAAATTATATTGTGTTCTAAGATTTGTACTATCCTGTACAATTCTTGAGAAGAAAATGGAATTATTACATGACCAGCATTACCCAACATTAAGAAAATAAAAAAGAAATATGCTGTGCAGCTGTTCCCCTTTTTGAAGCTGTTGGTAAATTAAAAATAGTAGTGCTTCACTTACAGATTCTGGGTTATTATGTAGCTGTTGTGCAAAAGTCTGTATTCAATATGTTCTAGTACTTGTGTCTGCCTGAAATCTGAGTGGTAGTTGGTGTGAATTCCTTGCATAAATAAAAAAATAGTGATTTTGGGAATGAAAACGTCTTTAATACAGTAAATTTTCTTTTATTAGTAGATGTCCTTTTTACTTCTTGAAGTAACCTATTCTTCATTGGAAATTCTACTTGGAAACTAATTTCATGTAAGTAGTTTGTGTTTTAAAACATTTTTTTCCTAATATGTAACTGCAGTCTTTCACAGTCAGTTTGCAATTGGTAGTAATAGTTTTAGTAGTATTAGTAGTTTTAATTTATCTGAAATACTAGTTTTTCATAACATATACTAAAATCCAGAGGGAACTCCCCCACATTAATAACAATTTTGTTATGAAACAAGCTCTAGAAAGCCATAAATGGAACAATCAGCATTTGTAGAAACTAGAATTGTATATGTTCTCCAATGACAGTGTAACTTTTATTCACAATGAAATTGATTTAGTTCTGTAACGTTGGAACAGTTTACACTAGTAAAGTATCTGCCCTATTTTAGTTTATAATTCTTAACAATAATGGGAATAGTTTTTGTAATAATTTTTACTTCTGTGTTTTAACACTGACAAGTTACAATCTGAAATACTACTGGCACTTGAACTTTGAGAGTAAATGTAAAAAAAGCATGGTCTAACATGTTCTTATGTTTGTATTCTGAAACTTGGTGAAATTTGGTACGATTTGCCAGTGTGCATTAGAAGGAGCATCAGTGGGAATTCTGGCTAGACCCAACAGAATTATTTAATTGAATCTTCAGTATAGTTTTAAAGTGTCAATTAGTTTTATGTATCTTTATATTACTTTAATCAGAACTGATACTCCTGAAGTAGTCATAGTTGAGTTGTAATAACATACATTATGATATTCTACAGAAGGTACTTATTAAATTACTATGTAGGTTCACTAATTCTAAACCACTGCTGTTGACTTGCCTTTAGATTTTACTGGGTTTTTTGCTTTGTGTTTTTTTTCTTCCTAGATTGTTAAGGGTAACTTACATTAACTCAAAAACTGGAAGATCTTATTCCCTTCTAGAAGGATGAAGTCTGCAGATAACTGAGAAATATTAAAGCAAAATTACTAAACTAAAAATTAAGACCTTTATCTTTCATCTCTCATTGCTGTTCTTTTTGATACTTAATATGATAACATGGATACTAGAAATGGCTAGTCTGATCATTAACTGGAAAAAAGATTTGGTTTTAAAAAATGCAAATACCTTGTCACTGAGGACATAAGGGTGGGTCGATTTTGGAATAAGTATTTTACTAACTGTGTCCTTCGGAGTGTTGTACACTTTCTTGATTGAATGAAGAGCTCTGAACAATTACTGCTTAACCAGGGTGAATTGATTATAGTAAAGAATGTTAAAATGCATTAGGATTGTAAATTAATCAATCATTAGTTATCTGTAGATAATCTCAGTATGCTTAATGTCCTCTGCAAGTTCTGAAGTAGAGGAGGGAGATTCATTAGAATGTTTTGAAATGTAATTTGTTACATAAACCTATGTGGAAAAAAAGGGATTTTGTTGAAAGCAGGTATCAGTCATTCTAATAGAATGTAAGACAGGTCACTGGGTTTTTTGCATTATAAATTTGAAATCAGTGATAGTGAAAGGTGCTACTTATGGAGAAGTATATGATCCAATAGTAGTAGTCCAGGTGGGAAAATCTTATAGAAAAGGTATTCTTGGCAAATTAGAAGATTAGGCAACCACCAACACTGTGAAATTAAACAAGGACAGATGCTGGATTCTGCTCCTGGGACAGGGCAACCGTGGCTGTGTGTATAAACTGGGGAATGAGGTACTGGAGAGCAGTACCATGGAAAGGGACCTGGGGGTCTTGGTTGATGGCAAGTTGAACATGAGTCAACAGTGCCCTGGCAGCCCAGATGGCCAAACATAGCCTGCCCCAGCATCACCAGCTGTGCAAGGGAAGGGATTGTCCCATTCTGCTCTGAGCTGGGGTAGCCTCACCTCAAGTGCTGGGGGCAGTTTTGGGCACTGCAATATGAGGAAAGCATTCAGCATTTAGAGAACATCCAAAGTAGGACCATGAGGATGATGAAGGGTCATATGAGAAGCAGCTAAGGTCACTTTATCTAACTGAGGAGGCACCTCATCACAGTCTACAACTTCCTCGTGAGGAGAAGAGGAGGAGCAGACACTGATCTCTTCTCTGTGGATAGGACTCAGGTAAATAGCGTGAAGCTGGGTCTGGGGGGGTTTTGTTTGGATATCAGGAAAATGTTTTTGACCCACAGGGTGCTTGGGCACTGGAGCAGGATCCCCAGGGAAGTAGTCACAACAATACCAAGCCTAAAAGAGTTCAACAAGTGTTTGGACAATGCTCTCAGGTGCATGGTGCGATTCTTCTGTGCAGGCCCAGGCATTGGACTAGGTGATTGTGATGGGTCCCTTCCAAGTCAGCATATTATGTGCTTCTATGATTCTGTTCCCTAGAATCTCTAAAATTAGGAGTCAAAAGTTCAATTTAAATTTCTTGACATTCTTGTACTGAAGTGTGAAGGCCCACAAAATTGCTGCTGGGCTTATTGAAACTGAATTTGTTACTCAACAATTTTATTTCCTTTTTAATAGAACAAAAGATGGGGAAAATTATTTTCTGTATGATTAGTTTATTCCTTCCAAGAAAATGTGAAGAGGATACATACTAATTTGACCTAAAAAGTAAATACATTTTCCACATCAACCCCCACATTCCTCTTCCGCTTGTATGAAAAATCTGCAAGGGGATCCATGGACTGAATAGGCATGCTGATTAAAGAGATACTTCCTGCTTTTTGTATTAAGAAAAAGTTATAAGTTGAGATAAGAACAGTTAAGTAATGAACAAGAGAGGGAGAAAAGAGCATTGTCATGGTAGTGACTTGCCATCTCCAAATAGCATGTCAGTGCCCTCTCTGAGGATTGGCTCTTTTGGAAAGACTACACCCCCAGTTCTGACTGCTGAGCATGTCATTGTATGGCATATGGCATTTGCATTTGTTCAGATGGGGTCAATTGTCTTGGCTGCTTCTCCTCCCAGGCTCTTGCTCACCCCTGGCCTGCTTGCTGCAGGGACAGAGAGGGCCTGGACTGTGCAAGCCCGACTCAATAACCAAAACACCACTGTGTTATCAACATTGTTTTGGTGACAGATGCAGAGTGCAGCACCATACAGGCTGCTAGGAAGAAACATAATTCTATCCCAGCCGGGGACAATACAGATATACAGACTCTAATGCACAACTCTATTACTACAGTGCAAATTATTATTAGGCAATCTTTTCTTGCTTAGCTGCTACTTCCTCTTTCTGTACTTAGAGAGCTTTATTAGATCTCTAATGGGCTTTCAAGCACAGTTCTGTTATGCAAAGTAAGGTACTGTTTCTTTAGGGTTCACTGAGAGAGCTTCCTTGAAAAGTATCCCCAGGTGCATTGTGTTTGCATCAAGACTTGAATAGTGCAGAGGTGGATGGTGAAGGAGACAAGGCTGTTGTGCTGTGGAGAAATATTATGGACAAGGAAGCTGCGTCATCAACAGAGCTAGCTGTAAGTGCTCTTAACTTCACTAATGGAGTAGAAGGGCAGGAGTGACAGTCATGAGTCATTAGTGCAGGGAGCTGAAGCTACAGTGGTACTTAACATGTAGACACTAGATTTGCGTTTGCAATCAGACACTGTCCAGATCTGAAAACTGAAGGGATTTTAGATTCTGAAGGCAGTGTTAGATTCAGTTTGGCTTTGATTAGACATGGATGATGTTTTATAAAAAAACCAAATGTTACTTCCCTTTAATTCCTATCATGTGTAGAAATTTCCACTCTTATGTCCAAATTATTTACACAATTTCTGGAAACAAGCCTAAAATCTTATCAAACTTTGCAAGTATATGGCTGTCATTATATATATTATTATATAGTATTCAGAAGTTATCAAGAAAGGAGGAAAAAAAGGAAGGAGAAAAAAAGAAAACCTGAAAGAAAACTCCAAACTCTGAAGTCCCCAAACACAATTCTTTCAGTATGAAGCTTTTCGCCAAATAGCAATTCAGTATTGCAACGCCACTGGAATCATCAAAGATACGTAAGGAAAAAAATTTGGCCTTTCTTACATTATCAAAATTATAGAGAAGATCAGTTTTTCGGCCCAAAACCCATTTGAGCATTCTCTTTGTTACACTCAAAATCAGGACTGTGTTCTCCGGATGTGATGTTACTAACAAGATTAAGCCGCGTTTGGTTGTGTAGCTCCCCCAAGTGCTTGATGTCGAATGCCGCCTTTGAGTTACTGCAAAGGGTACATGTCGTTAAGCCAAGCTGCAACAATGTTGCTGATCTTGTTCCGCAACTCTTCATCCGCTCTGAGGTCCCGTTCTAATAAACATGTAGCAAAAATCTTCCTGTTAGAAGGACTGTCAAAGTTGAGTGAGGAAAGGTTTACTCTAGCTCTTTGTTGTCCCTCATACTTCTTGCTCTGCCATGTAATCACTACCCGTTTTGCCTTGGCAAAAGTGAGCCTCAGAGATGCCTGTTCCATAACAAGTATTAGCAATGCAGTCTAAAGTTAGCATACCTTCTGGAGTATTCTCCATCAGTGAAAACAGATGCTGAGACAGCCCTGTTCTGACATGAATTAGTGTGAGATGATTAGACGTAAAGTGACTTCCTTACTAGTATTAGGATGTGAAGTCAAAACTTGTTGCTATACCCAACATTTTTAAGTTCAGGTGGCAAAATTCTGTAAACTCGTACCAGCAGGAACTAGCCAGTATATTTTGAATTTGCTCCTTTTTCTGCTGCAATAACAAATTAATACTATTGATGATAACAATAATATTCCAGGAGTAGCACATTTAGTTTTTCCGCAGTAACTGCTAACACAGGACTTGGAAATATGATACTTACAGCTATATACAGAGGGATTTTGGCTCCCTCTAGTGAAAAAAGGCATAAACATTACAGTGCGGATTGGCTTGCCCGTTCATGTATGGATGGGAAAATCGTTCCAGGATGTTTGAGTAATGCACTGCAGTGCCTCAATCTGCTACACAAGGCAATCAATGCGGGACTTGGCTGATGTAATCTTTGTTGTCCATAACTGGATGATCTTTTTAAGCTAAAAAGGTCTCATTCTGCATTTTCATAGGAGGTTTTTAAAATTTATTGCTGTACAAAAATATAGAAGGAAAAGCTGCTGTCTGGTTGACAGCTGTTGGTGTGGGAGTTTTAATTTTTTGTTTATGTTTATTGTTTTCTTAAAAAAATTTTAACAGCTATTCTTTTTGCATTAAAGTACTTCTCAATACTCAAATTAATAAAAAGGATCAAAAGAGAAGGACAGTTAGGTGGAGTGTGAAAAAGAAGGCAGAATTAAAAAAAAAAAATCAGATCCACTTCTGCAGAGAAGTGGACTCTGAGTACCCCTATTCTGTTTCTAGCTGCCTTAGACCAGCTTTGTTTTTCTTTTCTTCTTCCCTTTTTTTAAAGAGACTAGAAAAGCCAAGTGAGAGAAGAAAATGAAGGGATATAGCAAAAGAACGTGTCTAAAAGAGAACAACAACATTGTCAAAGGAACAAAATAATGACTATTGTTGCCAATGTTCAACTGAAATACAGCTTGTCAGATCAATCTCAAGCTCTGTTGGTATGTTTTAAACTGTTTATTTCTCCTAGATGACACAGCCCTGCTTAAAATGATTATAACAAATGGCAGAGGCACAAGAAGGTACCATTACCATTGTTTGAGCAGAAGTCTATCCTTTTTCATAATTTGTCAAGATTTTTAAAAAATTCTGTTTTCCTTTATTTTCTTTTTTCCATGGCAAGGCACGAAAAGCAAAACTTCACTTCCAGTTTTCTGCAAAGATCAAGAAAAACAAGCTGTTGGGTTTTCTGTTCCAACCTATTCAGAATTAATAAATTAAGACTTTAGACAAGCTTCATTTTTCACAGGAAATCTTTATTTTCAAGCACAATGATTAGCCATATCTAATATATTTTTTGCTGTATTATTCAGAAACATAGAGTTTGAAGTAAACAGAAGGGGGGTAAAGAGAAGGATTTAAATAATTGCTGGTCTGAATGTTCTTTTTAATTTTCTTCAGATGTATGTCAAGTAAATCCAGTTCCTCAATGTACTGTTAATTGTCTCAGACATATATCAATTCCAACAGATAATTATGTGAATGGTAGGTAGGGCATGGTCATTTTCCTGGTAGGCACTCTGTGTTTTCTTTAATGCTTGAGGTTAAGGGTATTTATGTGTATTATCCAGGTAAATTGCTGTTTAATTTGGACTCCTTTGTAGCATACATATATTAGAGTGTAATAAACTACCTTGAATTCGAACACATAAATGTTTAGAGAAGAGAGAAAGGAGGAGGAAGTTAATGCTGGCGTTGAAATACACAAAAACATGTATCAAGGAGAAGAACTCAGATCTTCCTAATGTGATACCTTACCTACAGGCTTTTGCAGAACACATGGGACTGCTTCCAGGAAAGGTGGTTTTTTTCACCTGCACAAAACAAGAGTAAGAGTGCATAAATAGATATTTCCAGGCAGGAATTTTCTTTGGGTAAGAGAAAAAAAATTAAGCCTGGGTTTGTCAGAGAACTGGTTGTCTTGTCTTGGGAAACTGCCTGTCCACAAGAGAAGGTGTCAATAAGAAAGAGTACATGCTGCTGTTTAACGGCCTTTTTTTTTTTTTTTTAAGGAGAAAATTTATTATTCTATTAGAAACTTGAGAAGGGCTTATAAGAATGTTGCAACTTGTGGTAAAGTCTCAGATGATGAACTGTTCATGACAAGTTGGCCCATTTAAGTAAAGATGTGAGAGTAGATTCGGGAACTTGACCCTGTTTTCTTCAGAGACAGAATGACAGGGCTAGGTTTTCCTGCTGTGTCTACAAAGAGTTTGATACAAGTAAATGAACTTTATAGGAAATAAAGTGGAAAACTTTGCCTGCGAAGAGTATTAATTCACCCTCGCTTCTTAGCAGTGTGCAAACTGTAGTATACAAAAGAAGAAGGCTGAAAATTAAAATCAAGTTGGAGTTTCATTTCATTATAGACAGTGATCATAAACTGGCAACAACAGAAGCCTATTCTGACAGGTGAGATTTTCACAATAAATAATAATCAGAGAAGATGATGAAATCATTGTGTAACATATTGAAGCTAGGTTGTAAATCATCTAGTAAAAACTACAGTCAGTTTTAAAACTGCTTAAGCCTGGCGTGGTGTTGTAATAATTTATAATAATATTTAAATTTTTAACAAAGCCATTTGTCCAAAATGCCTAATTGTCTGCTAAACAGTACAGAGAAGAAAAGCATTTTTTCTCCATTGTTTCTAAGCTTTAATAATGCAGTTGGATCACACTTTGTCCATAATTAAGGGACTAAAACCTTCTTATGGAAGCTAAAAGTAGACTTTGTAAGAGAAAAAACAAAGGCAGTATGGCTCAGAATAACAAAAAAGACCAATATTGTCAATGCAGAGCAACAAAAAATACAGCACTTGTGCACAGTGTAAGGATCCCAGGTCTCTTTGGAATATTGTTAATCACTGACCATGCATATATATTCTCCATTCATTCAGAAAATGAACTATAGATTCTATTAACATTTGCTGCTTAAGAAATGGGGAACAAAACAACACTGCAAATATTATTGATGTATATAATGGCCAAGTAATTAACTGGGCAAAGATAACAACTCTGAATAGTGGACTTGAGCCACATGGGTAATATCTTCCCTGTAACTAAGCACAGTAAAAGAAAATACAGATACTCCAATTATAAATTTAAATCAACTAGGTTTTCTGAAATAATCTCTTCTGCCTATCCTAAACAGAAAATTCTCCTGTTCTTGAGAAATATGAAACCATGAACTTTTAAAACTGTGAAATGCTTTTACCTGATTTCTGTCTTTCTTTACAGTGTATGATGCTATTGTCCTATTATTTAGAGAGTGGAGGAATAGCCCTGAAAGGTAAGATTGAAAGAGCTGATGGAGTAGCTACTGGAGAAGAGAGATGAGGAGCAATGTAATCAAGTCTTACAAAGTTGTAGCACTATTTTTGGCAAGTCCTAAAATCAGAGGCACTCCTTAAACTAGTAGGAAATGGCTAGTAAGAAGAGCACTTAAAAAAGTAAAGCCCCCCCCCCCGCCTTTTTTTTCCTACAAAACTGGCACTACTTTTGCTTCAGAGACACACAGCATCAAGAGGTTCAGTAGGGATTTTCAAAAAATCACATATAATGATCTTTAAATGAGGATATACCCTAAATAAATAATTTTCTACTGCTGCCAGTGAGAGCTGGCGAAGATGGACCCCTACCCACATTCTTATAACCTTGTCCTTTTCTCAGGAATCCTGTGTTCTTGCATGTGACTTCCAATGCTCTTGTTTTCCATTGGAATCCTCTCTACCTTCTTCAGAGTGTTACTTTGCCAGTGATGCTGTTAGGTGATACTGTTCTTTTGTCATACTTGTTGCACATACATGTACTCTTTGGCCGGGTTCATCTATTCAGAAGCAACATGAGTGACTAAGAAACCTGGAGCAGATGCCTAACCTGTCTGTTATATTCTTCTGCAACAACAGCAAACAGGATTGGAAGTAGATAGACCTGGGATATGTGCTAGGCAAAGTGTGTGAAAATGTAAATCTGCTTTCTATTGATCCCTGTTCATTATTTTCTATCATCTGCAGTCTATTTCTTCTACTTGTAAGCAGGACATTCCCTGCTGCACCTTTTTTTTTTCCTCCCTTATAACATGAAGCTAGTTTGAGTTTTTCTTGGTGCTCCCAGACATTGTAGAATAACTGACAAAGAGATTTCAAGAAAAGCAGTTAGAGCAGGGAATATGCTTGGGTAGAGTAGAATATACTTATTTAAAAACCCTCTTTGAGTAACTTTATATCATTAACTTTTTATCAGCACGCAATCCAAGGAAACAGGTCTAGGGAATGCAGAAACTTCAGTTTCTTCCTATAAAATGTTGTATGTGAGCTAAATGCTATTTGAAATAAAAAGTATTCAGGCACTGTTTACATTTTGTGAACTACCTTATTAGACCTGGATACATGATTTTTTTTTTTTCACTGAAATGAATTGTCAACCTGAAATAGGCTATCATTTATATTAGAAATAGGACATAGACATGCAACACTCGGATATCTGTATAATGTAAATCATGGACTTTCAGGAGAGATTGAACTGATTGCATATTGCTATCAGTTTGTTTTCTTCCAGCTATACAGAAAAAAAATCCTTTGACTTTACTGTCTTAGCTTAGATTGTTCCACGGAGTTTCCATGTAGATTTTCCATGTAGATTTTAAAATATCAATATATCTGCTCTGTGGGAGAATTTCTAAAAGAATGTTAACAGGAGACTTACAAAGTACATGTAATAGTATTTCTTTTATGTTTTTTCACATCCCTTTGGATTAATATTTTAATTAGATTGCACTTTGCGCACAAAACCCCACTTATATATTAAAATGAGACTAGTAATTGACATAGTTTTGTTCTATAGCTTCTCAGCTTGTGAGCATAAAATTCCCTTAAGAGGAAAATGTCTTTCTTAGACAGTTCTTATTTCAAAAAGGAAGATGGCTCATGGTTTGATCAGGAGTTGCACTGATGGGATGCATGGCAGAACAGTCAATAACAGCTCTGTTAGAGTGAAGCAGCTACTTGCTCTTTCAAAGAAATTTTCTTTTCCGTTGCTCTGAGCTGAAGTTGTAGTGTTGATCCCTCCTCCTGGAGTAGTTTAACCTACAGTGTACCCAACAATCACTCAGGCACTGCCTAATCATCTTGGGACTTAAATTTTGAAAAGGTCTGCTGCCCACACAACTGATGTTACTGAAGGGGAGATTTTGGTTTTCTTCCTCTGACACCAGCCTTGACTCTTTACCACGCTGACCTAACTCACTGAATGGCAGGATATTACCACCCACTGCTTTACTGAATTAATTCTCTAGCATATTTGGCAACTAGAAATTAAGTTGTGGTGCCATGTGGCTGAGATAACAGAAGACAGGGAAATGAGGAAGAAGTGGAATGTCTTCCCAATGGCTTCTTGTAATATTAGTCTTGCTCAGCTGAGGAGAAGGAAGTGCTTCCAAAGAGAGTAATACCTCAAATCCAAATAGGCATAAGCAGGGACCAGGTGTAGATAGGTATTAGTCTAAGTTGTTGATTATAGACAAGATGACTGAGAGAGTCTTGCTGCTTCATTTGAGTAATCCTCAGTCTTTCTGTATTTCACTTTCCCATTTGTAAATGTCATAATTTCCCTATGTTTGCAATGATATTGTGAAGATAAAATGAGATCAGCTATCTGAAAGGGCTGGGAAGGGCTCTGATGATATATAGTCATCCAGAGTTTCTGAGATACAAGTTTTTAGGCTGCAGATAAATTATTATCAATTACTCAGAGCTGACAAAAATATACACACATCTGATCAATTGTGTTTTACTGTAAATAAAAAGCAAAATGATTTTACAGTCTTGCCAGTATTTTTGCGACTGCAGTCTAGAGAACTAGCAGCTAAAATAAAGCCTGGTAACTTAATATTGAAGCAGTGTGCTACATAAAGCCTATGGAAATGCTGGTATTATGCTACTATTGTATGTTCTATTGAATTGATTTCTGCATGAAACATTTTGAATATGCATGATATCCCTAATGTGGCAAGATTTTCTCATCTTTTGAAAATTTGTTGTCTTTTTAAAATTTGTTAATGTCAAGTATTTAAAACACCTTGAAAAGGGGGTACTATCTCAAATAAAACCAGGCTTCCAAGTGATTTCTTGAAAGGTAAAAGAGAAGTTATTGTGTTTGACACTCACCTATTTCTGATGCTTTGATTTTTTGTAGTTAAGCAGGCTTCTAGGGCTCTTGCTACTGTGAACTGCTGTTTTCTCCTCATCTCTCAGATAAGTTTATATATTTATGGTTTAGTTTTAGGCTGTCCTACAGGGAGAAAAGAGTTGGATCCAATGATCTTTATGTGTCTCTTCCAACCCGAGATATTCTATGACTCGGTGATTCCATGTGTGTAGCCAAGATGTCACTTTTCTGTCAATCATTTGTAATGAAAAAGTAAAAAAACTACAATCCATAATAGCAATCAACCAGCTAGCCACAGTAAAGGAATGCCACTACTTTAGCTACTTTACAAATAGCTACTTTACAAATCTTCATACAGTAGCATAGGGAACCCTAAAACATACATTGTAGATCACAAAAACATGAAAAGAGGAAACTAATCTTTTGCAATGGGCTAAAACTTGTTAATTAATTCACGTTAGCATAACTTAAAACTTCCAAGTAGTAGGAAAAGTGAGGCTTTTTCTTCATGTATGATTAGTGAAAGCAATTTATTTTTCCTGACAAATAAATTTGTCAGCTTTAGCTAGACTATTACTTTTAGCTATACTATGAGATGATGTGCTTTTAATGTGTGTGGGTTTTGTTTGTTTGTGTGGGTTTTTGTTTGTTTGTTTGTTTTGTGAAAGGCTAGTTAAGGCTCAGGGAAAAAAAAGGAGCTACATGCCAAAAGCATGTTAAAACTAGGTGAGAATTTTTAATTGAACTCTTGGGGGTGCTTTACAATTCTGAGGGTCACAAGTCATGAAAACGCTTCTCTTCACAGAAAGGACAGTCCCCTTGACTACTGATTGTCAAGACTGCGCTCCCAGTGCCCCCCAGCATGTGTCAGCACGTATCTAGAGGGCAACATCGTCGGGTTTGAGCGGCACTGCTGCACCGCGAATTGGGATGGTGGCAGTGCAGGCAGGCATTTGTGCTTTGTGTCTGGCAGAAAACTGGCATAAAGAGCATGAGATCTATTTTAAACCACTGCAGCAATATTCCCACCTTTAAAATGCTAACAGAACTTGTAAAAAGACATTTGTGAAAACTGGTCTGTAGAAGAGACCTAAAATGCATCTGTCAATTGAGTGGACAAACATGTGAGAACATCTTTACAATGCTGTCAATAGTAGACTTTTCACAGTTGTTTACTTTCACGGCACTTAAAAATGAGAGCTCAGTACAATTTTATCTTCAAAATTATTGTTACAACAGTGAAATACATTTCCTGCTTTCCTTCACACCTCATTAATTCCCTGCCCTTTCTGAGAGTGGGTACATTAAATATGGAGTTTGGTTGACGCTGGCAAGTGGAATCTAGTACTTTTCACTTTAAGGGTTATTGTCCGAAGAATTGGTGAATTTTCTTCTGAGATCTGTGTGTGGTACAATAGGATGATTCTGTCCTTCATGCATGCAAAAAGAGATCTTCTGTCAGTTTGGTCAGTAGGTGGCATTAGAGTTCACTTACACACTGCAAAGCTTCAGGCAACTAATTTCAAATAGTTAAATTCCAACTGCACCCCGTGAGTCTACTAATATAGTTTTTATAAGTGTGGTACTGTTGGTCTGACTTTATTATGTAAATTTAATAGGGTCATAAGAAATACCAATTTACAATCTTCAAGAGTAGGTCATATTTCTGAAGGGTAATTATCACTCTGGAAGCGGGTATTATAATCTACACAAATCAATCTTATGATTTTAATTTTGGCTTTCTTAAAAATTCAAAATATAAAATGCAAACATTTTATACATTTGCATTTTGTTTATAGATTAATATACATTTGATAAATAAGCAATCTTTATACAGTCTCATAAAACTGATATTTAAAGTGAATTGCATATTGACTTGAATAGCCTGTAATAGTAGGCTGACATTTGCTCTTAAGCTCTAAAAATTAATAAACTTATGAATGAGGTATCTCAGGATCCTTCCATGTGTTTTGGAAATTGCATATTAAATCACTGAAATGGTGATTCTGAATAATCCTACTCTGTGCCCCAAACAAATGCATTAACATATGTGCCTGGTCCCTGTTGGATTATAGGTTGATTACTGGTATGCTAGATGCCATTTTAATAAGCTAAGAAGTAAATTCCTCTACAGTCTTCCAGAGCCTTCTGCTTAATTTATGTCAATCTTCCTATACACCTGCTTATTTTGAATTTGAAATGGCAGGTGAATCTCTATTCATCTTTGCAGGTGGCATCTGCACAGAGAAACAAACTGGGTGGTATTCTTGCTAAATAGCTGGAATGAAACATAGTCCTGTCCCTTTCTGTAGCCACCCCTTCTTTTTTTTGTCAGATCTAAAAGTGCTATACTAAAATTGTATGACCTGATTGTAAAACACTAGATGTTAAATGACATTAATGTGTTTCAAAGGAAAAACTGACATTAAAATGTAGATAAATTGATGCTCAAAAGGAAGAATCAATGATGGCATGA
Organism: Trochalopteron elliotii; assembly: GCA_024734555.1. Lineage (NCBI taxonomy): Eukaryota > Metazoa > Chordata > Aves > Passeriformes > Leiothrichidae > Trochalopteron > Trochalopteron elliotii. Next base: position 352,455 of record JANPWX010019351.1, on the reverse strand, counting down.
ACTTTAGAACTCCTCATTTTATAAGTATCGCTCTTTTAGCTAATTTGCTATGATTTTAACTGTGTGTTAACACTTTGCTGTGATTTTAACACTTGCTGGTGTTCTGATGTAGATTAGAATATTCCAGAGTTTTGGTAGTTCTGGACCATGACTGGGAATTTATTTATTCTCAAACTGAAATACATGAGACAAAACTATTGTTTTCAATGGCAGGCTTTTAAAGTTGTGCCCCTCTGCTGATAACATAATGTTGTATCTGATTCTAGGGATGTTTTTGGGCTGATAGGACATTTGAGCTGCCTTCTCTTCTGCTGGTCATTGAACCATTCTTGCTGCCAACTCTGCACCTATGCCCACTCAAGACCTTGTATATCTTTGACTCACTTGAGCGTTATTATCATTGCTTTGTTTGTATTACCTACTCAAAGTAACATGTAGCACAGGTTTTAGCTAGACTGCTGTTTTTGAAAAGAGCAAACTTAGCATCTCCTGTGTTTTCTTCATCTCAAGCTGCTATTTTTCTTCCTACTGTTCATCAACATACAAACTGTGCTTAATTAGAGTACTTCAAAAAAGTTAAGATGACAGGCCGTATCAATTTTGATGTAGAATTAAAAATAGTCGAAACCAACCACCTTTTATTTGATGCTGAAAAGTTTGAGATTTTGGCAGAATTTGTGGCTTACTCCTGCATAGTTCCTGCAACACACCAGGGTGAAAGTCTGTGAGTATCAGAGACTGATATAACAAAGGGAACCTCATGGCTGGTGTCTACTACAGGCTGCCCAATGAAGGGGAGCCTATTGAGAAAGCCTTCCTGCTCCAGGCTTTGCCTGGATGCATTGTGCTCATAGCCTCTGTACTGCTGGGGGACTTCAGCTACTCTGACATCTACTGGGAAAGTAGTACAGCCAGCTGTAGAGAATCCAGGAGACTCCTGGAATGCATGGAGGGTAACTTTCTGTCCCGGATAACAGACAACTCTATCAGAGGAGATGCAGTGGATCTGTTGGTCACCAACATGAGGAAGCTGTTTGGAGACATCAGCATTGGGCTACAGTGACATGCACTGGTGGAGTTTGAAGTCCTGAGAGATGTAGGACAGTTAAGGAGAAAAGTTAGACACCTCAACTTCAGGAAAGCAAACTTCAAACTCTTTAAAGATAGCCAATAGGATGCCTTGGGAAACTTCTCTCAGGGACAAGACGGTGGAACAGAGCTGGCAGATCTTTAAGGAAGTCTTCAATAGAGTGCAAGAGATAACAATCCCCAAGACCAAGACATTGGGCAAGGAAGACAAGAGCCCAGCATGGCTGAGTTGGGACCTGCTGGTAAAACTAAAAGGGAAGAAGAAATGCTCAGGCTGTTGGAGTGAGGACAGGTGACCTGGGAAGAGTGTGGAGATGTATTTGAGGATGGGAAGAGGAAGGCCAAGGTAAAGCTGGAACTGAAGCTGACAGAGAACACAGTAACAGGAAGGGCTTTCTACAGTTGTGTTAACTGGAAAAGGAATGTCAAAGAAGGTGTATCTCCGAAGACAATGCTGGAAAACTGGTAACATCTGATGAGAAGACTGAGAAGACTCAATAGCCCTTTTGTCTCAGCCTTCAATGATGATTTCTCTTCCCAAACCTCTCAAGTCAATGAAGAGCAGGATGGGAACTGGGGAAGAAAAGTCCCTCCCACTGTAAGAGAAGATCAGGTTTTTGACCCCCTGAGGAAAATGAATGTATGTAAGTCTGCGGCTGAATAAGATGCATCTGAGAGACCTGAAGCAATTGGCTTATATAGTGCTATGCCATTCTCTATGATACTAGAAAAGCCATGGCAGTCAGGTGAAGTTCCAGATGAGTGGAAAAGAGTAGCATTTTACACATCTTTAAAAGGGTAGAAAGGAGCACCCTGGGAATTACCAACCTGCCAAACTCACCTCTGTGCCTGGGAAGATCATAAAGAAGCTGTGTTTAGGCACAAGGAGAACAGAAAGGTGATCTAAGACAGACAGAATGGCTTCACCAAGGACAAATCCTGCTGGGTCAACTTGGTGGTCTTTTATGATGGAGTGACTACATCAGAGGACAAGGGAAGAGTTACAAATGCCATCTATCTGAACTTCTTTAAAGCATTTAGCACAGTCCCCCACAACTTTCTACTCTCTAAATTGAAGACAAATTGATTTAATGGGTGGACTGTTTGCTGGATGAAGAATTGGTTCCATCTAGAGGATAGTAGTCATTGGCTCATCCAGTAGAGTCTGGCTGGACATTAGTGAAAAGTGCTGGCCCTCAGAGGTCCATATTGGGACTAGCATTATTTAATATCCATACTCATGACAGAGATGAAGGGTTTGAATGCACCTTCAGCAATTTTGCAGATGATAACCAAACTGAGTGGTAGAGTTGACACACCTGGAGGACAGAATGCCATCCAGAGGGACCTAGACAAGCTTGATAAGTGGCCCATAGTAATCTCATGAGGGCTAACAACGCTTAGTGCTGGTGCTGCAACTCCTGGGTCAGAGTAAGCCCAGTGCCAACACAGGCTGGGATGAACACATCGAGAGCAGCCCAGCCTAGAAGGACTTGGGGGTGTGCTAAAGACTGGGGAAGGTAATCTGTTTTGAGACATCTTGGGGGCTTGGAATGTGTCGTAGGGAGTGGGTCTGGTAGAGACCTTGCTCTGGTGAGCTGGTGCCCTGCACCCCATATTCCCCAGCCTCTCAGTGTCCATCAGTCATGGCACAATGGAGGCAGTGCCCAGGTGTATCCTAACCCAGCCCCGGATTGGCCAAGCAACCAAAAATTCCAGCTGGGAGGAAGAGTCTCTAAGAAGGCTGACCACAAGGCAAGTATGTTGTTCTTTAATCCTACCTTCACCTTGGAGCTTTACATGCCTGGAACCCAGGACTTGATAGCTATGTCTGTTTTACTACATCTTTCCTATTTTTCTGATTTTCTCCCTTTCTTCTTCTTCTAGCTCTTCTCATAGAACATAACATCAAATGGGTTTAAAGGTTTTCTATGTTCACTGGGTTAAATCTATGCTGTGATAAGTGATGTATTGTATTTATGCTTTTCGTTAATGTTCCTTAATTTTCTATGATTTACTAGTAACCTTTTGCATGGTTTTTACCTCTTGAGAACATCAGAAATTATAAACATTTTTGTCTATTCAGAGCAAAAGAGCTTTAGTTTGGCCCTGGATTTGAGTGACCAGGATGTAACAGGATGCAGGTGAGTGAGAGCTGGACATGAGCCAGCCATGGGCACTGCCAGCCCAGAAAGCCAAGTGTGTCCCGGGCTGCATCCAAAGCCCCGTGGGCAGCAGGGGAGGGAGGGGATTGTGCCCCTCTGCCCCGCTGTGGTGAGACCCCACCTGCAGAGCTGCCTCCAGCCCTGGGGTCCCAGCACTGGAGGGACATGGAGCTGTTGGAGAGAGGCCAGAGGAGGGACACTGAGGTGATCAGAGGGATGGAACTCCTCTGTTATGAGGAAAGACTGAGAGAATTGGGATTGTTCAGCCTGGAAAAGAGAAGGTTGACCTAATGTAGTGGTTTGAAAGCAAAACGAGTGAGAGGCTCCAAGTCAGAAATACAATTTAATAGGAAGAAGAAAAAAAAAGGTAAAATGAAATAAATGCAATAATACAAAAGACTATTGGCAGAGTCAGAATACAACCTGAGTGGGATGATGGAAGCAGTGATTCCGCAGAAAGGTCTGGTAGCTCTGGTCCTCTGGGAATCCAGTGGGTAACGGCTGCTTGTACTGTCCCAAATCCCAGATTATATCCAGGTGAGAATGCTTGGCTCCTCCCCCTGGGCGGAGCATCTCACAATGGGATAATGAGTCATACAGGGGGTCCTTGATGGCCCATTAAAGAGAGATAACTCCCGGAGGGAGTTACCTATGAGTCATGGAGCAGGCATTTGATGGGCCATCAGCAGAAGACACATTAACAGAAGAGGGAGGGGGGAACCTGGAAGAACACTGCTTCAGCAATAGGATTCAACAGTTCATGAAGATGGTGATAGAATACTTTGTGCATTTCTTATGCTACAACCCAGGACACCTAATTACAGCATTCCAGTACCTGAAGGCAGCCTACAAGAAAAATGGAGAGAGACTTTTTACAAGGGAATGTAGTGATAGGACAAGGGGGAATGGTTTAAAAATGAGAGAAAGTAGGTTTATATTAGATATTAAAAAATCTGTTTTGTGAGGATGGTGAGGCATTGGGACAGGTTTCCCAGAAGTTGTGAATGTCCCATCCATAGAAGTGTTCAAGTCCGGGTTGGATGGGGCTTGTAGAAACTTGGTCTGATGCAAGATGGCTCTGCCCATGGCAGAGAGGTTGGAACCCAGTGATCTTTAAGGTTCATTCCTTCTAACCCAGACTGTTTTTGACTATGATTCTATGAATTCCAAACTATCAAAGCATGTACATTTATGTGAGATACTTTACTAATGTAAATTCTATGAGATATGGAATGGATGGAAGATAGCAAGATGAGAATTCTTCTTTTTTCACCCTTCTTTTACAGTTCTGAAGTTAATGTTGTTTGTCATAGGCCAGGCACAAGGGAAAAGAAAAAATTACCTAGATGAACATTGACAGCTAGAGAAGTTGGTTATACTTACTATATAATAAAGATGTGCTACTGTTATCAAGGTAGGTGCAGCCCCTGTGCAACTTTAAATAATGTGTAGCTCTTTCTGAAGAGAGAGTATCAACCAGAAAAAAGGTTTAGTTCCTTCTAAGGGCAAGTCCCTTTCCGATTTCTCATCATTTTCTCATCATCTCATCAAATTTGTTATTTCACCCTTTATTAGGTTAGATATAAAGATTTTTTTTTTTTATTTTGCATGTTCATATGTTGAATCCTGAAAAATAATTGCAAATGGCATCTTAATTCTGTTCTTGTTGCATTGGGTTAACACTGAAGACTTTGAAAAAAAATAATTCAAACTTAGTAATTTAAATTGTAAATAATTTAAAAGTAAATTTAAAAATAAATAATTGTAGTTGGGAGGCAGTGGAGAGAAACTGACAATGATGGATTCCGGTTTTGACAGATTCATACCAAATCAGGTCTTGCTCAAGACTCCAGAATTTATGAGTGTCTTGAATCTGAACATTACTAGTAGCCGATAAACAGAACACAGTGATGGTGGTTGAATGAATTTGTGGCTAGCTAAGATGAAGTGAAAACATCACCAGAATTTTGGTCACAATATTCAAGTCCTTGTGTTACAGAAAGATTTGCCATTCCTTATCTGAGCCTGAAGCTTCTCTAACCATTATTTGAAGAGAACATCAAATGTATTAATGAGTAGTTAGGGTTATTTAATAGATTACAGAATGCACACTAGATGCATTTATAATCCAGACTCAGTCTCTGTAAAGAATAACACTTAAGTTACGGTTTAAGACAAACTGAGCAAAGAAAAACTGTTTCTCTCCTCTTGAAGAAGAGGGAGAGTGAAAGCAACAGAGATTTGTGTGTCACATTCATGTCAACTGCCCAAGGCTACTTTGTGTGTTGTTTAAAGATACATTTTTTTTGTTCAGGGCTGTGTTTTCCTCTGTGATACATTGCACAATGATGGCTTGTGGAGGTGCTTAGGGAAGGATGTGCTTTGTGCAATCCTTCAAGATTACTCTTGGTCTAATACAAATTAAGTTTAATGATCTTTCCAGAATATTGCATTTGCTGCTATCTTTTTCATAACATTGTCAGAACTGAAATAGTTCCTGCCTATATCAAAAACTGTTTAAAGAAGCTACAACCAAAGAAGCCTTCCTGAAGACACCTGCCTGGCATTTTGGACTGAAAGTCAAACTGCTGAGATTAGATAAAGGGAAAAACCATTCTTCAATCACCTGAAACAAACAAGGAAACAAGGAAAAGCATGTGAGCCAAAACCAGCAGCCCTGCTAAGAATCATCTCTGGATTACTTCGGGGTGGAGGAGGCTGTAGCGCACAGATCCCTTTGCTGGGAGCAGGTTTGCACAGATTTCCCCCCAGCTGAGGCGGGGAAAGAAGTTTGGGTGTGTTGTAACCTCTGCTCAGGGGCAGTGACCCCATCCTTCCTTACACAAACTGGCTGTGGAACCCCCAGCCCTGGGAATGCCACATCCACAGGACATTCATGTGAGGGGCCGCTGAGGAGATGCCTTAATCCATCAAAGACCCCCTAAGTGCCCTCCCAGAGCCATTCCTGAAGCCTGGCACCACAGGACTGCACGTGGTGCAACAAATGTGGAGTTTGTTGTAAGACACAATGCCAAACTCCCCCCAACCCCAGGGAGGTGCCTGGATTTTCCTACCTGGCCTGAGTGGATATTGACCCATCAGAGTCTGTGCTTTTTGAGGGGCCCTTCAGCACCAAGGAGATCAGCTGGAGAGGATCAATGGAACATCTTTGGGACCCACAGAGTGGTGATATTTTCGTGATTCTGTCTCCGTCAACCCTTTTCTGTCCCCTCCACCTATTTTCTATTTTCTTTTTTTTCCCCCCTCTCTCTCCCCCATATTTACTATCAAATAGAACCTGTATTATTGTCACTGGCATATGGCCTCGTTTGCACCTTAATTTGGGCAAAGGCATTTGTAAGAACCTTAGTGATCAGAACTTGACCAACATTTATGAAGTGGAGTGAAGGTGTGTCTTTGATACAGTTGCGAGGGAAAGATTTCACTCTTGTTACTGTGTTGCCTTTTGACTGAACTTAAGGCTTCCACTTAAAGATATTGACCTTTATTAGCCCTGCTGAATGTATGAGAGCACTGATAAGAGGTTTTTACTGGTGCTCCTGGCTCTGTTATGCTCCAACTGATAGTACAGTTACTCTTACAGACATTTCATTACAGACTTTGATCAAATATTTGGGGGGGTTGGCTGGCAAATCCCAGGAAAGATGTGATACTGTTCTAGGGGCAAATGTTGCTGTTTATCCTTGAACGGATAAATGCAGTGGGGACATTTTTAATATTAGCCTCATTATTTGATATTAGCCAATATGGCTTCATGAGAAGTGCTTTTAGTAAAGAATCTGGCTGTACTTATGTGTGAGACCAACTGAATTCAAGTAGTACTGTAAAGTCCAAGAAATAGTATGTCTTTTCTTGTATTTATGTAACTGGACTCATGTATCCAGAAGTATCTGGCTAGGAAAAGCACGCAGCAATGTCAAAGTCACAGATACTGAATGGAAAGAAAATGCATTCTCTAATGTCTTCAGTGTGTTAGATTCTTTTGAAATCAGTGAAGCTGTTGATTTTTGAGTTGGTGTTCCCCTGCCATGTGAAAGTATAAATTAATGGGGTTTTGTTGTTGTTATTGGTTTTGTTTTGGTTTTTTTTTTTTTTCCAGAGAAGCTTTCAATATTTTTATTTTAGGTAAGTATCTTGATTTAAAGCAGGCCTCATAGACACCATGGTAATTTTTGTACATATAAGTGAGTCAATGAGTCTAAACATAATTTTTGGTGTTTTTTAGGCAGTTTAGTTTTCATGAAGGAACTGGCTTCCTCTTGGAAATGGAATTAGTATTCTGTTGCCATGCCACCAGATTTACGTACCTATTTTCCAAAACTTCCACTTTCTTTGCTGCTACAGTCCTAGAGCTTATTAGCCACTGAGTTTTATCCATTGGTATTTCTCATTGGGAAAAAGCAGCTTTCTGCTTGGTGTACATCAAGATTTTAAATCTTTACTTCTAACATATAACTACACAGTTTATATAAAATAAACATGTTTAATAGGACTCAACTGTTAAACTACAGACATTTAATTAAAAAGTGTACATATTTATTTAAACACAAGCCTATTTTGTGGTTTTCCTTTGTGGCCCAAACCAAAAAGAGCTTAGCCATAGAATGTGGATGAAATTATAACTTATTTAGATGCAAGATAAATATGAAGAATGGGAGGAGCTCATATTTTATACCTTCAATACTTGAAGTCTGATGTTGTATTTCCAAGTCATAATATTCCAAAAGTTAAAAGAGTGTGTGAGTTTTCAAAATCAAGAAAATTTTAATTTCTATCCCTAATGGGCAGCAAAGGGTAACCAAATCAACAGATGAGATACAAGGGGAAATCATTATGAATAACAGCAAAAGGAATAAAAGGAGAAGCAAGAGTAGGCAAATATCTCAAATTGTAAAATACTAGAAACTTGAAGGCATTTCTTAGCCTAGAAGAAACCCAGACTAGGAAGAAACCCTACACTGCTCCCACAAATCCTTTAAGAGCCAGCTCTGCAGTGAATCCCTAATGGGACAGTCCAAAGCTCTACACAATGGGTCTGCAGCACATTTACAAAACTCTACATGATTCAGCTTGCAAAGAGCTGTTTGAAGGAGTAAGTTGTTACTTAAGAGAATAAATAAATTAAGGGACTGCAGGCCTATGCTACAGATCCCATCACTGGAGGATGGATCTAGTACTAGTTAAGGAAAGGTGCCTCACAAACATATTATCTGGTTCTGATTGAGTTCAAAAGAACTATATATTTATCCAGATATTAAATTTTCTTTCTGATTAATATTTTATTTGATTGTATTTATTTTACTATAATCTGAAATGAATGCTGCCTATCAAAACACTATCTGTTCTGATATTGAAGAAAAGATATTGCTTATGTAACATCCAGCAAACAAAACCACACATTGCAGGGTGTCTCTTACAGGATTATTTTGTTTCAGAGAGATATTTCTCCTTTTTCTATCTCTCAGCCCTTCTACAACAACATTTGATATTAAACTTCTACAGATCCAAAACTGTTTTCCAGTGTTTATCCAGCGTTTCCAAATCTACACACTGAAAGTTCCATATTGTGCTGAGATTTTTCTGAATTACACGTGCAAGACATGAACAAAAAACCTTACAATTTTAATTATAGTGGTGTAATGGTTTAACTTTAAGTTTCATCTATTTGTTTTGGTCTTTATTTTGTTTTGTGTCAACCTTGTTTTAACTTTAAAATCTTGCCTATGGTATTGGACTTCCCATGCCTGATCAGATTTTTTGTTACTGTTGTAGCACAGAGAATTTAAATAAATTAATGGAAATTTATACCAGGGTGCTGAGAAAAGATGCCACAAAATGTTGAAGTAATAAAGCATTTTCCTCTATGTTTTTCAATTTAAAAGACTCTAAAATGCCTTTGTTTTTGATTATTTTTTCCTGTGTGTAGATCTTCTAGCAAAATTGCTTCAAACTCTTCTAACAAAATTCAGCATATATGGAAACTGTCTCTCTTTCTTCTGGTGTCTCTTTCTTATAGCAGCACAGGTGTTTCATATACATTTTTGAGATTTTTTTTTTAATTTCACACAAGCAGGACACAAGATGCAACTTTCTTTGGTAAGGTGATTTAATGCTGCTCCCCTTTAAATGGGCATAAGAGTGTTCTCACCATTTTCCTAACTTTTTTTCTAGACTCTAGGAGAAGAAAAAAAATGATTCAACTTCATTGACAAGGGTTTTTATGCTCTTTTATGTGTAATTGTGCTCTGTTTGTTTAATTTTGCAACATGTTAGTGAGGGGATGTCCACCTTAATCTTACACCAACTGTATGTCCACAGGAATAGTCAGAAGGCCCTTCTGCTTTAAGGCCATTCTGGCAGGGACAGAAACAGCCTTCTCCCCTACTTTGCATCAGCTTTACTGAGTATGTGGGCCCACTGTGTCTGGAGAGTTCACTCAGTTGCCTGAGAAGGAACTGAGGCAGAAAAAGAAAACTTTGTTTTCTTGAGGATCAGCACACTGATCTGACTTGATATGTGGCTGCACAGCCTCTATTAATGATGGTGAATGGTGGTGGGGAGACGAGAATATCCAGCTCAGCTAAACAGAAAGGATAGATGCAACCGTTTTAGAGATTCAAATTAGGGAGCTGTGTTTAGGGCATGTGTATGAGCTAATTTTAATATTACCATATTTGATATTACTGTCTATATAAATACTTCCATCTGAGTAGCCAAAGTAACCTACATTTTAACACATGCTGACCATCTGAATACTTTTTGAGGGAATCTTTGTGTAAGACTTTCAGAAGTGTTCTGGTTTGTTTTATCTTTGGCATATCAGATAACCTTAGGAACAGTGATCAAAGTTTCATGCCAATATAAAGCGAGGAAACCCTTTAAAATAATGGGAAGTTGGACGAGAGCAAACGCAGATCCAACCAATATGGCTACTGCTATGTTCTCTGTTTATTTTGTCTAAAATGGCAGGTTATATACACCTCTATATAGTTTACAATTGCAGGTACATTCTCATTGGCATACAGCACAAGGAAAAATGCAAACAAACATTGTTTTTCTTATTCTTAAGGCAGCTAAAGTGTTCACACTAAGAACTGTACTTATTAACCTCTAGAAAAACCACTATTCCTCAATAACACCTTAACATCTAATTCTAACTGCGCCACAAGTTTGGCAGGCTAATTTCTAACTGTGCCATAGGCCACAGGCCCCAGAGCAAGGCCCAGGCTAGGGTAGCTCAAACTTCACTTCAAATATAGATCATGCCCTCATTCTCTAAGAAATTCTGCTACACCAATGTGCGATGGGTCATGAGAGTTTTTCGTAAGTGCACTAAATACGTAGGGATTTTCTAAGTGGGCCACCAAAATTGGACAGCAAAAAGGGAATGGGTTTTTTTTTCTCAAGGCAAGATTTTGGATGACAATTATCCCACTCTGGGAAATTATACAAGTGTACTGATTCAGACAGACTTCACTTCCTCAAAATCCTTTTCCAGGACAATCAATTGAAAATCACTCACAAGTGGATAAGTGAACACTAGTATATGCTTGTCTAAGTAGTCTTCAGCTTCTGACCATTTCCAGCTTTATAGGCAGTCTCCTTAATAATCCAAGGTAGAAATTCAGTGTCCCTTTGAACCCATAAAACTTCTTTTCATCCACAGTGCTCTTTACATTTTTCTGCACTCTATATGCTGCTCTATTAATTTTCTTTGAATCTGACCCTTAATTATTTTGCATGAAGTTCCTTGGAACTCAAATTGGAGGGGACTGATTTTTTTTGTCTCATAATATGTCAGATTATACCCTTTTCTGACCCAGAGATGGGGCAATTGAGAGGCGTTTTAAAAACTTTTATTCCATTTTCAGTCTCATGTGAAGGGTGAGACAATATAGATGTTACAGTTCACACCATCACAATCAGAAGCCAACTATTTCCTAATTACAGTACATTATAAGCATTTCTTGGCCTATCAGCTTTTGCCACACAATGCTGTTAATGCCTTAAAGCCAATCATCTAAAATTACCCCTTGTGGGTCCCCTAGTACAATGCATCTTTCATAGTTCTATTTCTCCAAAGTATCTAGTCTTATTTGCAAGGTCATCCTTTGAAACTTGTTACTAGTTCCATTTCTGTCTCAGCCATGTCCATCCTATTTCATGGCATTTATAAATCAGCATTTTTTATCTCAAGGTTTGCATACAGATGCACATTATGTGAGCCTTCTGCCAGACTTTGAGAATTCTCTACAAATCCATTTCCCACAATAATACTCTTGCATGTTTATACAGTTCCATCATTTTGACCCCAAGGGAGCAGAATTTAAGGTTTGGCTTTTCCTCCCAAGGTCTGAGGGGAGTGACTAGACCAGTTGGCTCCAGGCCTTATCTATGCTGGTCTTGAACATTGCCAAGTTTGGGGCATCCACAACCTCCCTGGGCAACTTATTACAGTGCCTCATCCCCCTCTCAACAGTATTTTTTTTCTAATGTCCAGCCTAAATTTCCTGTTTCAGTTTGTATCCATTATTCCTTCTCCTATCACTACAGTTCCTGACAAATAGTCCCTCTCCAGCTTCCCAGTAGCCATCTTCAGACAATGGAATGATGCTATGAGGCCTCCATGCCGCCTTCTCTTCTACAGGCTGTACAGCCCCAACTTTCTCAAACTGAACCAAACGACTGTGTAAGGCTTAAGCAGAAAAATTTACACTTTAATCTGTAATTGCTAATCCCTCTGAAAATGTCAGAATTTCCATTTTCCACTCAAGGTGATTTCTGAAGTTACTTTTTTACCTTTAATTTTTACTGCAAATGGATAAGATATGAGATAACAATCTGCAACTGACTGTGCCTTTAGGTGGATTGTTTTGTCTCAAAGATTTCCAACAAAATTCTCTGTGTCTCCCCGTCAGACGGCAACAGCTGAAAGACTGTGGTCAAACAGGTTAAAGCTGCAGAGCAAAATCTAATCCTATCAAATAATTTTGATGCTGAAGAGTGCTATGGCCTAGCAGTCTTAGAACTACTATGTAGAAAAGGCTAGAAACATTCTGCAGGTGATGAGCTTGTTCTTCTGGAGCAACACAGAATACAGGTTGTCTCTAGTTCGGACACACAAGGAACGAGGCAGATGCAGCAGGTCAAGGGAAAGCTTCTCTTCTTTAATTATCTGACTCCAATACTTATATACATTTGTACAGAGATCAACAGATCAGCTACACAGGTTGCCACCTCTTCGACCTGGATGGTCAATTCAGCAGTCCATCACAGAGAAAAATTAAAACAATCTACTTTGTTTATGGTACATGCATGAGAAACTCTAGTTCAAGAATGTAAACAATCAGAAGGCTTTTGAATCAGGGTGACAACATGTCACACTCTTTTAAAGGTCACTGTTTTATATTTGGGAAGATTGTCCTAGAAATGAAAAGTCTTCACCATTTAAACCTGGAAAACTTACCAACTATGCATGACTAGTCTATGCACGCTAGTCAAATTTGAGTTTGCTCTGTGATACATTTAGTCCTCAGGAAATTTCACAGTTCTACATTATTGTGTTTACCCAATATTACTTTAATGATTTGAAAAGATGCCTCCCTTCAGTGTTAGTATGTTCAGGAAAGGAATCTGATTTGCCTAATGGAAGGGACAGTGCTCTGCATTGAATTCAACTACTTTTGTTTTAGGAATTTGAAATTATGTAATGTAAATGGCTGCACAGAGACAGATTTATTTCACAATGGAGATAAGCTCTGAGGTGTGCTATGGAGTTTTTAGCTGGCACAGAGAACAAAATGGTTGCACCTGTCCCCCAAAATAGTAACTGTGTTCCTCATTTGTTGGGGCCTCCATGATTTCTCTTGGGTAAATGTTGAGTGTTCAGCTGCTGCGGAGGTCAGTGGGAGATATGGTCTGATACTTGCAATGTTCATGACTGACACAAAAGCTTCTTAAGCATCTTAAATCTAGGGGCTTCAAACTGAACGTTTTGAACATAATTTTTTCTTTGCTTTGGTTTTATCTTCATAAAATGGAGATTTTAACTAAGAGTGAGGTACTGAAGTTTAATTTCTATTATGTTTGGATATAGGAGCAACAGCAGCAAGGGTTCTGTGGTTTTCCTTGAGGGTCTTTCTTTTTCTAAACTTCTGTAAAACAGGCCCATAGCTGGAGAAGTAACTCATAAAAGATAAACACATAAATGGAAATTGTTAAGAGAAATATTAGGCTGGAAATGATAACCAAAGAGAGGTGAGGCTGTCTCAGCTCTCTGCTCACTGGTCCAACCCGCTGCAAGACTAAAAACCTATTACCAGTATACACATACCAAAAGCGTGCATGCACAGCTGCATTGGGTTTACTCATTAAGGTTTTGGTAGAAAAGGACCTGTTAGTGTTGTTGGTGTGAGAAGATGGCAAAGGCTTCTCCCTTGCCTGACAGAGTCAATACCAGCTCAGTCCAAGACAGACCTGCTGCTGAGCCCATCAACAATGGGGGCAGCACTTCTGGGGTGCCAAGACTTAAGAAGAAGCATAAACTGCTGTACAACAGCAGCTGCAAGAGAAGGGAGAACATGTGTGAGAAGAAGTTCTGCATACACCAAAGTCAGTGGAGAAGGAGGGGAAGAAGGTACTGAACATCCTGGATTCTCCTGCAGGTGATGGTGCAGACTGTGCAGCTGTGCTCCTGCAGCCCAGGGAGGTCCATGGAGAAGCGCAGATCCACCTGCAGCCTATGCAGGATCCAATGCTGGAGCAAGTGCATGTTTGAAGGAGGCTGTGGCCTTGTGGAAAACTGCACTTGAGCAAGCTCCTGACAGGACCTGTGATCCCATGGAGTGAGGAGTCCATACTGGAAACAGGTCTACTCTCAGGAGCTGCTGTTCTACAGAAGACTCAGTTGGGATCAGTCTGCATTCCATGATTCTAGACTGCACCCCATGGAATGGGTTCATGCTGAAGCAGTTTGTGGAGAACTGCAGCCTGTGAGATGGACCCACATTGGAGAATTTTGTGAAGGAGTGTCTCCCTCTGGGGCAGGAGAAAGAAGTGAGGAGAAAGGAGTGGCAGAGACAATGTGTAATCAACTCACCACAACCCCCATTCTCCTTTCTCCTCCATCATTCAGAGGGAGGAAGTAGAGAAATCAGGAAGGAAGTCTGGTAAGAAGGGAGGGGTGGGAGCAAGTGTTTTAAGATTTATTTCTCATTATCCTACTCTGACTTTTGATCAGCAATAAATTAAATTAATTAAGCCAAGTCTGTTTTGCCCATGATGGGAATTGGCAAGGGATCTCTCCCTGTCCTTTTCTCAAACCATGAGCCTTTAGTTGTATTTTCTCTCTGCTGTAGAAGACAAGTGACTGTGTGGCTGGGTAAACACCTGTCATGCAGCCAAGGTCAACCCACAAAAACAGTACGCATACACAAACACAAACTGTGAACACACAAACATAGACTGCATCAGTGGATTTTTTCTGTTCTCCCCTCTACTTGAACAGGATAGAGACCCACCAGTGACGTGTATCATCTACATCTATCTCTATACACATATGTAACATCTATCTCTATACACATATGTACTGATGATGTGTACTACCCCAGCAGCTAGGCCATGACAGTCTTTCCTGATGGGTCCGGTGCCCCAGTATCTACAGTAGTCTTTAGGGCATGCATGTAGCTCCACTGACACATGGAGTCACACACAGAGGTGTTCTGTGATTCTGAAATAGCCAATTCACCCATGGTCTCACCCATAGGAGACACGCACCCACAGGTCTCACCCTTGGGGACCTTCAGATGCTGAAGTCTCTCCAGTAGCTGCCTGGGACTTCCTGGTGTCCCCAATAATCAGCCCTTCCCATGGTCTCACCTTTGAAGACAGGAACACCACCTGGCTCCTGAGCCACTCCACCTACCTGCCGGCTGGTCCAGCCAGATCTTTGCTGTCAGACACTGGCTGCACACCACATTCTGTGCATGTCATGGACACGCTCTGACCCCTGACCCCACTCAGTTAGCAGTGCCTGGTTTCATTTGCTCCAGTCTCACCCTAGTTGATGATGCTGAAGTTCAGTAACAATTCTGTTAGTCTCTAACACCACAGTTCAAAGATCAGCTGCCTGACCCAGGGCCTGCCCTGAGCCACTGGCACTTGCACCCTTCTACACACACACACACACCTCCCCACACACAAACACACACACACACACATTTTCTGCCTGCAAAGGCTGCTTGGAAATGGAGACTAATGAGCAGACAGGGCAGACTGTGATGATCACAGCAAGGCCTGGCAAGCATAACAACCAGCCCACTGTTTACAAACAGATGGCACTGTTCATCCCTGCTTTTCCACTGCTCATCCCTAACTTGCCTAGATCCATCCCTTTTCCTGCCTTTTGTTCATCCTCTAAACATCCCATTAAAAATCTTGTGCAGCCACAGAACACTCTTTCCTTACATCACTGAATATCTCTGATATGCCTAGCTAGTGATTCCACACCAGTCAGAAAGCTGCTACAGAGACCTTCTTCATCGATGATGTCTTTCACACCTGGAGACTGGAGCTGAGCCTCACCTGAGGAAACCCTAGGGTAAGCCTCAACACGATGTGCCTTCTGAGTCCTGAATTTGATTCCTGTCTGCTTGCCTCTGTGCCTATGTTCCTTTGGATTGTGGTGGACCTGTGGTTGTGTAGGTCTCTCTTGATGGGCCTAGGACCATCTATGACAGGGTATTTAGGATTCCTCACCTATAGTCAACACTCTGTGCTCCTTCAGGGAAGTTTTGAGCAAATTATCACACATCATACATCATTTACTAATAACTTTACTTACTACCTGTATGAACTTGGCTAGATGAAAATTTTCAGTGACACTGGAAACTTTTGACAGCTGTGCTAAATAATAAAAGCCTATTCCTCATATGATATTTAAGGATTTATGATAAAATACTTTTCGTTCCCATCCTTAGAATGCAGCAGTTTGGAAAAAAACCAGAGACCACTGCTTGTTCCAGCAAGATTCATCTCTATTACACACACTCCAGTATTTATATGTTTCTAATAATGGGAAGTTTAAAGAAAGTCTTGGGAATGCGCAAGAGGAAAGATAAAACAGCCACACCACCAAGCACTCATTAGAGCAGACATTTCTGCCCTTATCAGTCAGCCAGTCAAATATGTAGTCTCCCAGCATCCTGGGAGAAAAAAGAGAGACATCCAAACCTGGTGTTTATGGCTGTAGCCATTCCTCTGGTATGCACCTTTCCCAAGAGAACAGAGAGTGTTTATCAAAGATAAGGTAAGTGTAACAAGTTGCTGCTCTACACAGGACTCTCCTTAAAGCCAGGATGGCTGCTGCAGGCCACTGCCTCTGCACAGAAAAGTCCTCTAATATGTTAACCTGACCAAGCTCATTGAATGTCTTACATCTTCCAGCCATTCAATTATCTTACCTTTTTTTTTTTAATCCTGCTGTAATGCACCAGCTTCCTTCTTAAAAATTAAATTTCCACATTAATATTTTAAAACACACATTCTATTCTATTTTTGTTTTATTTTTATATAAGCACTGTTCACTTTAATCTCTTTGAACAGTATTATGCTAAGAGATGACATTTATCTGATTAACTACTTTGACCTGCCCTTCGACTTTACACATTTATTGCTTCTCATTCTAGCCTGCACTCTCTCTGTAAAAAGACTCTTCATAATTTATAATAGAAAGAAATCTGGATTATTCTCTGTCAGTATTTTGTGTTATTTTTTTCATATTAAGTACCTTTCCATCAATTGAAAGTATGGCCAACTTTATTAGTTCCAGTTCTCTGATAGAAATTTTACTGAACTCAGGTTCAAGAACAAGATCACATGGGACTTTCCTAGGACCACCTTATTAATTTCTTCATTACAGTTACACCTACAGGCTTGCCAAAAATTTTTTCAGCAACTTAGTGGGAACCACACTAAATTGGCATCCTTTCCCCTTCTTATACAGATTGGCATAAGAGTGCCTTTCAGATGGAAGTGTCAGTGTACCAAGGGGCTCTCACAGTATTGCACACATCAAGCAAATTCTTATATATATGCTTACAATGTTCATAGAATTAATCTGCTTTCTACAGATATTGATTGAAAAATATTCTCAGGTTCATGACAATTAAAGTTTTATCACATGGCCTTACTTTTTAATAATCAAAACCTGCGAAACTGCTATGATTATATTGTTTTGTATCAGGCAGAAAAAGACCAATTACCTGTACTATTCCATTTATCACTTTTAAATATTAGCACACTATCTTCAATCTCCTGAAATATCCAGTCTGGTATATTTCTTGAAGACAAATACTAGTATTGCAGAGTGCCTCTCACCTAGGTATTTCAATACTGTGTGTATGCGGACTTGCTAGTGCAAAAAAACCTAGTTCTAATACAGGCTGTTAAATATTCTCAAGAGCTGGTACTCTGAATGAAACTGTATCATCACCTTCCTGAGAAATAACTGCATTACTTGGAATTCTGAATCTTCCAGGCTTATTAGCTATGCTTCACTGACAGAGCAACACTTAGTGTTTGTCTTTGCAATAAGGTAAAAGGACTTATTTTATATTCATGGAAATAGTCTCTTTCTGCTCAACAGTATAAGCATTGCTCACTTAGGGCCTGGCCCTACCACTCTCACTCATATTGAACTTCTTGTTGAAATTGAGTTCCCTGATGCTACTCACAAAATATAGACTAAAAAGAATAATCTTGGCCTTGCACAACACAAAAGTTTAAGAAATGTACCATGGCACACAGTGATTTTTATGCGATTTTTTACAATTACTGTGTTACTAAACAGCTGATGAAATTTCCCTTGACTTGTTGTGTTCCTTGTTTTCTGCTATGTGGCACCTTGGATATTTAAAGAAATATTCCATTCCCATGGATATTCCATTTTTCACTATTAGTTGCTTCCAGGCTACTATCTGTGAATTTGACTCTAGAGTGATTTAAGTGTAACTATTATTGCACTCATTTTAGTATCTGTGGTTTGTATCTAGGTTACAGTAGATTTAATAGCATTTCAAGTCTAATTTTTGTTGAAATAATTGAAAGCTGTAACAGTAGGATTCTGTAGGGTTTTCAGTGTAAAGTCAGCTGAAGAACTTGTAATTAAAACTTTAAATATTACTTACACTTTATGGTGTAGTACTTCTATTACTTCAAAGGAAATTATACTCATGCATCCTAGTACTCCTTGAAAGAGAACTGTGTAATAATTGAAAATACTTTTTTTTAGACTACCAAATTGTTTCTGAGGAAAATTTCCAACCACATGCCTCAGATGTTTTTACATGATTTTGGCCCATAACTTTCACTTTCAATGACCAACAATTTTTAACTACTTGTCCAAAGAGTTAAATCCTGATCTTTAATTAATTTCAGATTGCCACTGTTGGAGGTTAGGCGTTTTCTTTTTTTTTTCTTTCTCTCAGAGCATTTTTCTCCCATTTCTTGCCCAGAAGATTGGAATGACGGTACTTAAACAAAAATGTTGCCAGGATAGGGAGGAAGGGGGAAGGGGTGCAGCTTGTGGCAGTCTCTTAGCTGGGGCATGAGCTCGTTGAGTGGGGGCTTTCTCTTGGGAGGCACAGAGATACTGCAAGTGATGGCAGGGGGTGGAACCGACACTTGCCTGGGGTACAGCGGCTGGACTCAGCCCTCTCTCTCTCCGGGATCGGAGGGAAGCCTGTTGTGGTGCTGGTGCTGGACGGCTGCTGCAGGAACAATCCGCTGCTACTGCAAAGTTTTGTCCTTCACCGCTTCTCCTTACCGTGGGTGAACCTAGGCCTGCAAGAGCAGCCACTGAACTGTGACAACAGGTTTTTTTCAACACCTGACCTCACAGTGAGGGATCCTCACCACCTGCTTGGGTGTCTCAGCGGAGGCCCAGGACCCTGACCTCCTCCCTGTTCCGGAGGGAGCACCTCCTGGCTGCCTTGGGGAGCTCGGCGGCTGCTGCCATCTCCGGGACATCACACAAGACATGTGAGAGCCAAGGGAAAACCTAGAAAAAAAACACCCGCCCTTCTCCCTCCTCCCGGGGCCGCTCAGTCCCTGCTGTTTTCTGCCACTGCTTCGGGGGCAGGGATTGCTGCACTTCAGCCGGACACGCATCATCTGCCCTGACTACTGCTGTTCCATCTGCCGCTTCAGGGGGTTTGCTACACTTCGTTTGCCCCCTCTGGCGTGCTCGCCCCTGCCGTTCCAGCCCGCTGCTCCAAGGCTACAACTCCAGCCCAGCTTGCCACCCGGAGTGGCACTGAGAGAGCCGACCCTCGCCAGGTTCTCAAGGGCAGCCACGGCCCCTCCCCGCCGGCACGGAGCCGCCGCTGCCGGGGGGAGAGGCGGCCGAGCCCGCCCACAGCGCCCCCTGCAGCCGCGGGGGAATCACCGCCCCCGCCCTGCCCGCCGGGAGCCACCAGCGCCGCGGGACCGGGACGGCGGCGAAGGGGACGGAGGGTGCTCGGCAGCTGAGAGAACGCTGTTTCTGGGCTTCGGTTTTTGTTTGTTGTCCCTGCTGTTGCTGTTGTTCGTTTGTCTTGTTATATATATATTGTATATATTGTAACAAACACCATGTGTGTGTGTGTATATATATATAGTAATTTCAAAGTTGTAATAATTCAGGGAGAAGGCAATCATATTTTCCGTTCTAGAAAGGTTAGCACCTCTCTTGGCAGGCACTTCTATTTCAAACCAAGACAGTCACAAAGAGATGTATTTCTTTTTTTCATTTTAAAACGTAATTATTTAGAGAAGAGGCATTACAGAGATGTTATTTATTTGAACTTCTGTAATATAGTTGATATGACAATGCATGGTATATTATTATTTAAATGGGAGAGAGTAAGTCAGAAACAATCTGAATGTGTTTTTTGAGTGATTACTAATTAATGACCAACCGCTGGTGGAGTTCCTCCGAAGCTCATATTAGGACTACACTTATTGAATATTGCTATTTATATGGCTTATAGATAGGAGGAAAAAAGTATGCTAAGCCACCTGAAAGATGTGAAATATTTGCATGAACTTTAACAGGTGATAACTTCAGCATCCTGCTTTGAAGATTCTTTTCATGAAATTATCAGTCCATTTCCAAGGTACAAACATTATATAATAAGCCAAATAAAAGTTATTCTTCCGGCTTTTCTATTGCCAAAAGGACTTACCTGCTTATTAAAAAAAAAAGTGAGAAAGAAACAAGAAGGGGCAGTGGGGAGGGGGGGGGGGGGGGGGGGGAAGCTAACCTCATGAATCTAAAATGAAATAGAAACAAAGTTAATAATTCACAGGTTGCATTAATTCACCATAACAAACTACTTGTTAATATTAAACAGATCTTCTTTGCCTATACTCTACCTGTTTTCCATGAAGCAAGTGGGATTAAAATTGAATGCAGAATCAGCTCTTCTGCCTTTATACCTTATTTTGGATGACATACAGTCCATCTAATAGAAGGAATTTGATCCCATAGCTCTTTATCTCCTTAGCCAACTCTGAAACTCTGAAAAATGACACATTTTTTTTTGCTAACAGGATGGTAGTAGGCTAGGATTTCCATAAAAAATAAGCTTCTTCCATCTTTCTCCACCACCCCATCTTGAGGAGGGAAAGTAAGAAGTGTTCAAAATATTCAGTCTGACACTGTGCTTTAATAAAAAATATTTTGATAGTCAGGGTACTTATGTCATGGCCAAACAATATTCTGTTGATCTCATCTCTCTAATGGTCTTGATTTTTTCTTATTTGTCCATGTATCTTAAGGTCCCTTGAAGGTAAGGGGACATCCTTTTATCCATGCTTCTATACCACACAGTGCAGTGAAGCCTTCAGGGTGTTTTAGTAGCAATTTTTACACCAGTGGAGCCTTCAAGGGTTTTTAGTAGCAATTTTGACACTCTCAACAGTTATTTAAATTTAACAAAGAGACAGTTTTTAACACTAAGTAGCAGATTTCACAAGCAACAACCAGTGAGATATTCCACAGTTCCTGTCACAACTGAAGCCTATAATATCCGCAGAACGACAGAATGGCTGAGGTTAGTAGAAGGGACCTGTGGAGACCATATTTTCCAAACATTCTGCTCAAGCAGGGCCAGGTACAGTCACTTGCCAAGAACTGTGAATATCTTTAGGGGAGACTCCACAACTTCCCAGGACAACTCATGCCTGTGCTGAATCACCAGCATCTCTCTGATAGCAGTATCACTGTCTGGTATATCAGTCACACCTCCTCTTTTTGCTTCATCATCAAACACAAAAATCCAAAATCCAGATCATTAATGAAGATACTAAACAGGACAGGACCTTGGGGTACACTTGTACTCATTGGCTTTCAGCTGGATTTTCCATTGCAGATTTTCTCATCCTATATACACCATCATATGATTACTCATAATTACCAAATTAATGTACTATAAAATTTAACAATTATGTAAATTAAATTCCAATTAAATATTATTAAATATCAATTAGAATAAGTATATTATATTTCACAAACACCATAAATTTCACAAAAACTGAAATATCTATCTTAAATAACAGGAAAAATAACTTGCTTAAAAATTGCACCTCTTGATGCCATAATAGCAATAGAATCCTTTCTATTTCCTCATGTGTGAGGTAAGTTCAGAATATTCAGCAAATATACAGCTGAAAAGAATAAGACTCCTGTAATTTTATTCAACAAAGGGGAAGATCTTAAAAATCTAATCTCTCTGGATGAACTACTAGTCATCATAAGAATTAATTCAAGACATTTCTGATCTAAATATCTACACACTAATAAACCCAGGAATTTTTTTATTGACTTTAACTACTGCTGAAGTGATAGGCTAGGGAAAGATTACATAAAGTTGAGTTAGCACTGGTTCTATACTAAACTAACTTAATGTTGCAGTAGTACAATACATCAGAAATAGTCTCTGAGGACTGTCCTGAAACTACTGTAAACAAAATTTTCTGGAGATTTTACAATTGCTTCACACACTATTTTCTATTCAGAGCTGTGAGTTGAAGGAGTTCTGCATATTCCCTTCACACATTTTCCCTCCTTGGTCTGGGAAAACTGTACCTTCTGCAGGCATTTACTTTTGTCGCCTTGGACTTCTGTGGACTCATGCAATTGTCACTACAGTACTGGGCACTAGGGAATGAGCATCCTTTGCCTTTTTCTTCACTCTATTTGCTTCCCTCTGTTTCATCTTCCAAACTATCCGACCTTTTCTAATAGGCTGTCACTACCAATTACACAAAAGTTAAACAAAACAACTCTCCCACCTCACAATTTCCTTCTCATAGGCACTAGACAGACAATCTTCTACATTAATCAACAGCAATAAAAAAACATATTCCTCCACAGGAAACAAAGGATGAGACAACTGTGGAAATAAAACTGAGTAACTAATCTATTTTTACCAAGTAAAGGAACAGGAGAGACCAACTAGAGTGTAAAGAAGTACCACTATTACTTCAATTGGAAGAAAAAATAAATGCAATGCCTTTTTTACAGCATGGGTAGGACAGTGGTTTTCAGGTTCAGTCACTTAAAAACTCTGATCAGTCAGAGTAGGAAGGATGCTTTTTGTTGTGGAACTCTGTTTTTTCTGCTCTTTGTGATTTCAAGAGACATGAGTTGATGCTGTGTTTGGGATGCAGATCTTGAGAAATAAAATAGCTGTGGTTTCTTGTGAATTAAAATCATTTGGGTTTCAGAGAAAAAAGAATGTAATAGAAAATGCTACAAACCCACAATTTGTCTTAAATTAGGCATGGTAAAATGTGTTTCCCAATCAGAATGAAATTTAGTTTCTGCATAGTAAGTTTATATTTGAGCCTATGGCAGTTACCTGGGTTGAGGTTGTTTCCTATTCTTATCAAAGATCCATTTGATTGCTTAGAAAATTCAAATGATTTCAATGCAGTCTTGTCCAGGGTTGTAGTATAAGATATGAACAAAGTATTCTATCACCATCTTCATGAAATGTTGAAACCAATTGCTGAAGCAGTGTTCTTCCAGGTTCCCCTTCCCTCTTCTGTTATGGTGTCTTCTGTTAATGGGTCTTTTGTTAATGGCCTGCTCCATGACTCATAGATATCGTAGTTATCTCATTTTAATGGGCCATCAAGGCCCCCCTGTATGACTCATCATCCCATTGTGAGATGCTCCGCCCAGGGGGAGGAGCCAAGCATTCTCACCTGGATATAATCTGGGACTTGGGACAGTATGGGGACCTTAGCCACTGGATTCCCAGAGGATCAGAGCTACCAGACCTTTCTACGGGATCACTGCTTCCATCATCCCACTCAGGTTGTATTCTGATTCTGTCAGTGGTCTTTTGTATTATTGCATTTATTTTATTTTACCTTTTTTTTCTTCTTCCTGTTAAATTGTATTTCTGACTTGGAGCCTCTCACTCGTTTTGTTTTCAAACCACTACAAGGCTTCAGAATGTTATTTATATAATCAATACAGAAGTCAAGAGTAAATAAGAAGGTGATATAAAAGACTTTAAAGTAATGAAAACACCTCATACTATTTGTTTGTCTAACTAGAACTCTCATGAATTCAGAGTAATAATGGGACACTAAATAATGATGAAATTACCAACTTCCAATCTGACCATCACATGATTTTTTGCTTTGTCAGTCAGGTATTTGATTAGCTATTTTTTTTCTTCTCTTTTCTTTTTTCTCTTCTCCCTTTCCTAAGTTTTTCTCACTCCTTTCACTAAAACATATGCACACACAACAATAGACATAGAAAAATAATTAATATACTTTCTGTCTTTCAGTTTCTTCACTGTTACAAATTTCTCCTTGGTTAAACAGTTGGCCAGGTTCCTTTTCCTGCATGTTCTCTGTGTTTCCTTCCATGTGTGTTTCATAGTGTGCTCTCTGAACCTGCCCTCTTCTCTCACTTTGGATAGTGGTCCTACAAATGTGACTCCTCTGTCTCCTTTGACACCTCCCAGTTGCTGACTCAGGTGACCTATACAGCTCAGTAAGGTAAGCCCATATTACCATCTGTCGCCTGGAGCAAATTTTCTTAGGGAAACTATTTTTTTTCTAGGGATACTATTTTTTAAACCTTATCCTCCTACATCAGAGCAGTGTCTCTTCAGGTTCACATTGAATTTTTTTACCATATCAGTGAAAGTAGAGTAGTTACACTAAAATCAATCTGCTGATTCATCCTGTAGTCTTTGTCAATGGAAAAACACCATTTCATAATGTAATTTCATGATTTAAATATTTTGAAAAACCACTCTTGTATGGTCATCCACAATTCTCAACATATATAGCTATCCCATCAGATATCACAAAGTAGTGTATTTGGCTGTACTTCTTATGCAGGCATCTTTATGACAGTATTGAGTTCCATTGTAAATAAAATTCTGTTTCAGTCACAAAAATCCAACAACTTATAAATATTTTTCATTAACTTTGGGGTTTTTGTAGGCTTTCATACTTTCTTATAGCTCACCACTTTAAAAGCTTTTTTGAAAAAAACCAAACATTTAGAGGATTGTCTTTTTTTTGTATTTATGTAGACACATAGAAAGCTACAAAGAATATAGTATTGGGTACACTGAATTCTTCTAGTCCTCCAGTTAGGTAAAACTCAGAAAACAGGAAATACGTCTCTAAATAAATGCTACACAAACACTTGCAAGAATTCCCTAGAAGAAAAACAAAAGAAAGTAATAGTTTTGTAGTGGAGAGTTTTGTTGGTACAATAAAGGCAGAAGCATCAAGATAATGATGTTTTATTTTATCCTTCTGGTAAGAACAAGGATTTGTTGTTCCTGCTTTTTTTCCTACTAATCCTACCACCAGGAAATTCAACACAAGATGGTTTTTTATCTTCAGGCCCTTGACAGTGATAGGATCTAAAGTGACCACTCTGTATTTCTACCTTATAGTTCCAAAGTTACCATAAGAAGTAGACATTTTGATGCTTTTAGATCCTTTGTACGTGGCTTGAGGAATTTGCTTTTCTTACCTTACACTCTGCTGTTAACAAATATGAATGATTAATTCAACCTCATTAGAAAACATACTGGAAAGTCTGCTGGGAATTTTTCCACCTTTGTTTTTGCTTACTTGAGGCTGACAGGTAGAAGAATCTTTTCAACTTACACCCTAGACTATATATAGTTCCTTGGAAGCTTCTCAACAATCGTTTTCCTATCTTTAAAGAAAACAAAAGTTATTTTGGAATATAAATATTTACATCTGTGGAAAATGCACAATTATGATTAATTTTTGGCCCAAATGACTTTGCAATAACATAAAAATAGCAATGAGAGGTTTTTTTCCCTGAAAATAAAAATTATAAAAATATTTTTTAGCAAAAAATGGCAAAGATTTAGAGAACAAATAGGAAAAATATTGCACAAATATTGTAAATATATGGTTCTCCTAAAAGGGAGTATCTCGTTCATCTTTAAGTCCAACTGAACTTGATGACCATTTGAAGAGTCTGAATTCTTCAGACTAGTAATCATCATCTCATCATTAATTCAGGCACTGAAAAAAAAATGGTCTCTTTACTGCTTCACAGATTTCTCTTCCAACTATATTATCATTGCATGTTCATCTAATAAAGTTAGGAAAAAAACCTGCCACCAAGAAAAGTTAAAAACCTGGAGGCAAGAAATATGTTTCCTTTGTGTTGAAAGAAGTGGAAAAGAGAATATTACCAAAAATTAGGTAAAATTAAAAAAAACTCCTTAACACCAATGCAGCATTATGAAGCAGGCATTCTTTATTCAGTTAGATGCACAGGGGGATAGCTTCTCCCTAAAGTGGTGCATACTGGGTACAGGAAAGTTTCTGTTCATATACTGTATTTTGCATACATATTCATTGGTGGTCCCAGACCAAACATGCATATGATAATCATTTCCCCAAAATCATTAATATATTTCCTCTCCTCTTTACATATGTATTCATCTGTCCTGGGGGTCTCTCTGGTGGTCCCTGGTGGTCATAAATCCCAGTATTCCAGGTGATCTGGCTGAGTTGGCAGGACACTGAGGCTGGTGAACTTCCAGTTCTTCTTCCACAATGGGCAATGTGCAGTTCCATAAGCCAGTAGTTTTGGAGAAACAAGCATTGTGTTAGCTCAGCAGGTGGAGGCAATTTTATCATTTGGTAACAAGAATATCTTATGGTATCTCAACAATAAAGGGAGAAGGCTTGTTTGGGAACAGATAAACTATTTTTCTACTAAAGAAAAAGGAATGTCATTAACTTCTTTATAAGATAAAAGTATTCTCCCATTCATCTTTTATGCTCTTACAGCAGGAAGCCAATGTCATCAAAACATAGGAAATCAAGTGTGTTATCAGTTCAAACTCACCTGCAGATTTTAAAACTTTTTAAAAAAAGTTTTATCTTATGTTTTGTGAATTTGTTGAAGAAAAAAGTGTAATATGGACTACATTCACATCAGGTACCCGCTAAAGAAAATTAAACTGATTGACAAGTAAATCGAAGCAGCTACAAATCTGACTATGGGAAAGGATGAGAAAGCAATTTTTTGGAAAGCTGAACAATTCAGTTAAAAATAATAACTTTTTATGTTGTCTCAATTCATATAGTTCACAGATCAAAATCAGGCTGTAGATGGGCTCCAAATGACTGAAATCTGCCTACTTAACTGTAGGGACTACATGTATAATGTGGGCCAAGGAGGCGTCCAGCTCCTCCATCTGAATACTTGTCTCATACACCTGTTGGAATATTTGCAAAGCCAAGCAGTGGCCATGACAGAGCCATGGCAAAATCCCAAAGATCTTAACAGGATCGCTGGAGAGCAGGAAATATAAGCCATTCAGCACAGAGAAGCTGATGGTATTTATCTAATTATTTGAGCACCAAGAGAACACATCACTGAATTATACTATTATACACAGTGAAATAATAATAGCTGCAGTTATTTACACAAACCCATGTTATTTAAATGTCTAGTTTGATTGCAAAAGGAGAAGGGCACCTCATGGTTAATGGTCTATAAAATAAAAACAGTTCCAAAATTCTGGCAAAATAAAAAATGCAAATTTTGGGCAGATTCCTGCTAGCGAGCAAGCACTATATAAAACGAAAAAAATCCACAGAAATCTGGATACAAGACAGTCAGGGAGTGTTGATGAACTCATCAGTGATATTCAGCCCTTTAGCTAAAGAACTGGTGATATTTACAGTTTTCAGGAAAATAAAGGCAGGAAAATTGGTTCCAAATAGTTTCTACAGCTTCCCATCACAGACAACACCAAAATCCAGATTTCTGTAGCAGCTTGATCCACACATGCTAATAGATATGTTGCAATCCTATGCCTTTGAAAGTAATTTTAACATTAAGAAACTCTAGCATACTCTGCAAGTACATCCATTTTCTAGTTATTTTGACATGGACCTTGCCAAGTATCTGACCTCTTATCAACAGAAGTGTAGATCTGGGAAAATATGCTAAGAAAGTAAAGTTACTTATAAAAAGGAAAATAAGTATCCTTTAAAGGAGTTTGAAACATTAAAATTCTTATGCTGATGCACAAATCGTAGTTGAGAATACACAGATCTTTTGAGATGCAGTGCAGTAATTGGTGCTCATTAACTCACAAAAGCTCATTAGTGATTTATAAAGATCAGTTTTGCATTTCATAGGCAAAATCATCACATTCTCACAGAAGGAAATCCCCTGCAACAAAAACATTAATGAAGAGTGAAAAATCAAAATGTTTTCTAGCTAATGTAAAGCAAGTTCACTTAAATGCTACACTGCAGATTTTTAAACTCAGGCTGCATCATTCAACTCATATTATGAAGTCTCTGGCACGTGCCAAATCGAAAATATAGCAACCACAATTGTTGGTACAGCTTTCTTCTTTTTTTCCTATCTGATTTTGATTGACTTCCATGAACTAGAAGAGGATAAAACAGATTATATAGAAAGCTGTAATGAAATAACACTGAATATGGGATGAAGTATTAGACTAGAAGAGTTTGACAACTGCACAATTAATTCCATTATTTATTCCACTCAGTAATTAATTAAATGAAAGTGTGAACACATAGAAGTCATAATAATTTTAGCTGGTACCCACTTCCAGCCCAAGAGCAATTTTGCAGTCACCAGTGCCCCCAAGTTCTTTTTTTCAGGGCTGCTCACAAATGCAGGAATTTTGCACTTGGACTTAGTGAACTCCACGATGTTCATTATGACCACTCCATTACTACTGCCTTGAGTAACACAAATGAAGGATATTGCTCAAGATTAAAGCACAATTTTTACTGCTTTACAGACACATATGTTGGATCTTCTTATCATTGGGTCCTTTAATCCATAAAAGCCATCTTTTTTGATTCTTCCCGTAATGCTACTTCCATCCACTGTGATGGATAATACCTCCAGATTTCATTTATAATCTTAGCTTGGGCCACAACTTTGGACAAATAATAAATATACACAATATTTCAAATCAATGCCGGTCAGTTTCTAGGATTGCAAAGGTGTGACTAGCTATCCATATTCCTGCCTTGGGATGAAGAGGGAGGGGCAAAACAGGAACCTCCTTCATGCTGGATGGTCCATTCTCTTAAATTAGCACTTCTTTCCTTTGTGCAACCAGAAACAAAGGAACAGGATTAAGAAAGAAGTATAGTTATGTAACAGAAATCTATGGCAGAAAGAATAATAAACACCAGATGTTAGGATATTTCTCCTAAAGGAGCACATGGAAGTCTTTTTGATGAATAAAGGGAAACTATATCTGTTTATCTGTACTAGACAAATGTGTGTTTTTTGATGAGTGATGCATATATCTAGCTTTAAACTTGAATTATTTTTCATATTTAATGAGAGTCGATACTGCATTTTTCTTACTGTAGAATTACTGTCAAATGGAGGATTTAACCTTCATTTTAGTAGCATACTTAAAAGATGGAACTGACTTTCTAAATAAAGGTTTTATAAGCAATATTAGTTTTTAAATAAATATCTACCTAGAACTGATGATTATATTAAAATACCCATGTGTGAATCTTTGAAATAACACAATACTAGTAACTGTCACAGTGACCCCACCCTCCAGAGTATTTTGTTTGCCAATGCCAAAACAGCTTAAATGACATAAACTCATCATGCCAATTGGGAAAACCAAGTTGTACTTGGACTCCAAAGACAGGTTGCCTTGTGAGACACCTGTAACTTGTAAGTAGCTATTGTGCTATAGATACTACAAAAACAACATCTCATATCTCAGCATAATCTACTCACGTTGGGCTGACATGACTTCAGAACACAGCATAACAAACAGGAATTTCTTGAATATTCCTCTTCTGCACAGCTCTCTCAGTTATCTGAAAAATGCTGCTACCACATGGAAAGCCCTCAGCTGAAGCCTAAATTGGAGACATTCCTTGTTAAAATCAGGTCACTTTTTTGCAAGTTGCAGTGAAGTGTATCATCTGCCTCTAAGACAGTATTGTCATTTACAGTCTATGGTGAAAAAAAAGAATGTCCTTAATAAAAAAGAAGATATCTCCAGTTACACTGTGTAATATATAAATATTAGAGAACTAGGACGGAATAACATGTCATCAGAGACATGTATTGTAGTTGCCTCATGCATTATCTATGGAAAATGTGTTATTTATTTATTTATTTAAGTGCAAATGATCCTATCTCAAACAATAAGAATCTTAACTGGGAAAAAAAAAGTATGCACACATACTTCATCAGGGAATTAGTTTAGTGGAGGGCTGATATTTGCTGCTGTTTTTGTTTGGGAATGTTACCACCAACAGCACAACACAAAGGTTGGTTGCATGATAAATTTTTGCTGAACTGTTCGATAGAGGCAGGGCCATGCAGGTGGTGCAGTCACTGGGAGCTGGTTAAATCCTGTTAACCCAGAACATAACAGAATTTCAGCACAAGTATCAGTCTGATAACCAAGAGAGGAACTGCATGGTAATGACAAAGCTGTTTTCCATAGACCTTGCAAAAAAATCTCAATCAGTTTCCTGCTGTCAAGAGAAATGCCAGATGAAGCATCCTGGCAGAGCTCTTGTAATTACTAAGTTTAGGATGTTGCAGAGCCTTATTGCTACCCATCTTTGAAAAAGAAAATTGCTGAGGTATGAGACATCTCACAGTAAGTGTATTTTGTATACTTTGGATTACATTTGCTTTTAGTTTTAGCTTATCTTGATCTGAACAGTTCACAAGATCTGATTTTATTTTTATTCTACAGAAGAAGTCAGGAATAAAAGCAATCCTTGTCTATAAACTAATGTGTTTACCTTGTGAATATTGTATCAGAGAGAAAAGGTCTTATGAAGAATAATAAAAAATAAACACCCTAGGAAAGCTGGACTTGCAAAGTAAGCTAAAATAACTTCCAGCACAGAAAAGATTAGACACACTTTTTGTGTGTATAATATTATTTTGTTTTACCTTGCATGTTACACATACAATTGTTACAAGAATGCAGCAGGATAATTGAATTACCCTAAATGCAACAGCTTAAGTGCTTCACACTCTTACCTATGAATTACGATAGAGAAATTAACTTATTTTTGCTCACCACTAGGTGATTAGTCATAGCTTTGACTTCACTGACTTGTAAGAATAACAATGTAAATGTGAATAGCACATTCCTCCAAAAACGAACAGTTTTCTCTATTGAAGCTGTTGAGCAAAATCTTTCTCCCCTTAGAAGAGCATACCACATTTAAACTTGTGCTGGTGAGAAGCCATGCAGAATAATGAAAAGAGGAAGATAATTTATTCCCGCTGGTTATATTCATTAGACAATAGTATTAAGTCAATAAAGCATGTTTAGCAATTCTCCTGTGATTTCCACATTGTGCTTTTTTGGCACTCCTGAACTAAAAAATCATTTATTGATGCGTTTTTAGTGTGTAGATTAGGCACAAGAAATTCTACAGTAATTTATCTTCATGAGAATCTATGTATGTATGTATTTCTATTACCACCGGACATTAAAGCTTTTCAATTTGCTAGCTTTGAAAAGTTTTAGAGAGCTTTGTTGTAACCAATCTACATTACAAAATCTCAGTTTCAGCAAAACTTAACAGCCAGTTCCAACCATGTCATGTAAAAAGCTCTTAAAATCTATAAAAGTAGAAAGGTATTCTAGAAATGTTTACCAAGTCCAAGACTCTGCCTAGGCCTTACTGCTTGCACTCGTCTAAGTTTTTCTCTCTCTTTTGCTGCAGTTACTTAATATTCCAGGAGACATTAAACTTTCCAGTAGCAGCAGAACAGACCAAGCCTCATAGTATTCTTATCTACCACAGACAACTGCTGATTTCCTCTTCAGTTGCCTCAATGGAATTTTGTGTGTGTTTGGGTGCTCGTGGTGAGCTGGGATAGTTCACTGAGAAGCAGGAAAAAAAAGTTACTTTTAATAATCAAGCATCAAACGGTTGCAGCCAACCCAAGGTGTTTACATTAGAATCTAGTGGACAATGTAAAGACTTGACAGGGACTTCAGCAAACCCTTTTGCTGTAAAGGTCCAATTTGATGAATCAGACTAAAGAAAACCGAAGCACACTACATCATCTCTGTATATCAAGCAGTTCCAAACCCACCTGAAATACAATTTGAGCTGTGGGGGTAGAATTAAATGTTTTTTTAAAAACTCTCAGTCACAAGTTGTAATAAAGTAATAGTAATGGCTTTTGTCTGAGGGGTATTTGAAAGCTTTTCCTAATTAAGGCAATATGTTAGAACAAAGGCTTATGACTGCAGTTCAAGTACCCCTATGAGAAAATAAGTAAACAGTGACATCTTTGTTTACTCCTTTCAAATAACTATGAATATTTTCACTAGTAGTTTTTTAAATATTATTTGATAAAATAAAACAAGCTAGGTGAACATGGAATTTGCAAGCAGAAAGTACTAAACATATTTTTTCTTCAAGGAATGACAATGACAAACACATCTTACAAAATCCTGACAAGATCAAAAACAACAATGGTAATCTATTGAATGTTTGAATCTAAGCATTCTGACACTGTTTCCTTTGTTTAATGAATAGATTAAGGACAAAATAATAAGAATCATGGCCTTTGTATGACAGTGTCAGATGGTTAGCTTGATGAATTAGCTTCATCTTTATATTATTTAGCAGTTCTGGACAAACACTTGCCTCTCTGCCTAATTTCCTCTTCTACTCTAATACTTCCTTATTGAGTTTTCCTACACTTTTATTGCAATAAACCTTCATTTCCAGTCTCTCCATTTAAGAGTTGTAGCATCTTTTTCTGTGTGTGATCCAAACATTTAGGTCCATTTCAAATTTCCTTCCAAAATTAATTATTTTTTTACAGTTGATCCTAGAAATGTTCATTACTGGCCTGTTTTGCTACATCCATGCAATGCATCAGTCAGAAAAAAGTCACTGGTAATATTTAAATCAAAAGGTATATGTTTGCATTCTCTTATTACATTCACTTTTTAATCATAAAGTCCCAGTAGGCAACTGCTAGGTATGAATACGTATAAAAGCAACAGAAAATTGTAGCAGTTTATGAATGACTGGTAACTTTAGCTATGTTTTTATAAAACCATTCTGTCAGAGTGCTTATAAACATTTCTGTCATATGGACTTGTACTATGTGGTTTCTCCTTCGTCACCAAACCGAAGTGCCTTTAGGTCATACTGAAATAAAAATTTTCTAAATCTCTAAATATTAATTGCTGAATGTTGCATTCTGCCATGGGAAACACCAAGGACTTATTTTAAACGGATTATATCTGATGAAATGGAACACAAAGTATGCCAATATTATATCTGAGATCCATTTATGGATGAGAGAAACTATGTGTCCCAACCAGAGGAAGACAGGAAAAGTGGAAGTGAAGGAGGGAAAGTGATAATCAGAGGGAGAGAGAGAGATACAGACACAGACACAGAGACAGAGAGACACAGAGACACACAGACACACAGACACACACACACACACAGAGACACAGACAGACAGACACACAGACAGACAGACACACACACAGACACACACACAG